>JARHVA010005538.1:0-87500 GCA_037957365.1 Torreya grandis | reverse complement strand
TAATTTATATAAAACATAAAACTCTATCTAAAATTCAAATATTTTTAACTGAGAAGCATCCCATGTTTTTTGAACACTCACAATACTAAACATAAATGGTGAAGGTGACTTGATTACAAAGTAAGGATGTAATCATTCTTGAGGTGTTCAATCTAAATTATCAAAAATATGATATAAATATATTATTTATAACTCATGAACTATGCTATGCATTCACCCGCCCAAACATCATATATAACCAACACCATTTGAGACACATAATAAACCAACCCTTTAACAACTCTAAGAGGGTACGAGTGATCCTAAGGGTACACACTCAATGTAACACACACTTTTCATCCACATAGGTAAATATAATTCCAAGAATCTTGGATGCCTATTACCTAAAATAATCACCAAGCCATATAGGAGGATTTAATAGATCTCAAAACTCCAATCATGGTGTAGCATGATTCTACACTGAGGCATTATAAGTCTAAAATACAATTCACTTAAGTAGTACAATACTACCTATACTATCACATCTTGAGGGTTTTCCTATGTAGTGGAATTATCTTGAGGTTTATCCTAGTGTTATTTCTTTTCATAGTCATGAACTTTCTATTCCTAGACTAAAATTTGGTCTTTTTTTTCATTCATGGATGCAAGAAACTAATCTAACTTTGTTGTTTGCTTAGTGCCAAATAGATTAAGATTAAATGGAGGGTTACTATCTTTAAAATTCAAAATAGCTTCTCTAAACACTATTCACCATTCTCCTTCCTAGTAAATAGAAGGATATGACAATGCTAATGGACTCATTAGGTCCTAGAGTTCAAGCCACAACTCTGATACCACATGTAATAACTCCATTGGGTTTGACTTAGAAAAATGTGATAATTATTTTGTAATCAATGTATACCTTCATTTAAATTCACCATTATAATATAATTAGTGATCCATATATAACACTCTAAGTATATTAACTATAAATAGGCATGTGACATCTAACAGTCACTAAGAACATATAAAAACACATCATAACCAAATATGGAAAGTAATTACAAATACCCAACCATGGTTGGTACAATGATATAGCCACTACTACTAAGGTATAAATAAGTAAATAATTACATCTCATCATATTAATCTCTCAATAATAAAAAATACAATATAAGATACAAGATATAAGATACAAATCTCCATGGAGCATGAGTTCCCAAACTCTAATATCTCTAGTAATCTCTAGTGTCTTCTCAAGGTAAGTACTAATATGGGGAGAGAGAGAATCATTTGATAAATTTTCCATACCAACCATGGACCATCAATCCCCCACACAATTCCCCATCAGGGAATGGCCCTCCCTTCATGGATGAGTAGATAGTGATGGTGTGGGTATCTAGAGAGACAAACTAGTACCTGTGTATTGTATGATTCATAAAAAATAAACATATAGTGTACCACAAATAAACCTATTCTAACAAGATATATCACAAACATGTAAATCATATACATAAAATGATAATTTATTGTTAACATTATTTGGCCCATGTTTTTCAATAGTTATTCATCTCTAAAATCAGTCAGTTTCATACACCACTTGATCAAGTTATCTTCATCTGGTATTCTGATGCTAGTAAGCTAGTGAAGTTTGTTTCACTACTTACTCAGTAATAACAATATGAGATTTGGATAACATATGTATAACTAATAGATTCATATAGATTATTTAATACTATAAATCATAAAACATGTTAAGTATAAAAAAATCAAATGCATACATTTAGTCTGTCAAAGTTATGAATGAATCTCCACAATATCATTTATTACATAATTAATAAGTAAACAAGTGTAGATTATACCAGCCATATATATATATATATATATATATATATATATATATATATATATATATATATATATATATTAGGCTGCATATTTTAATTTTCACAAGCATATAAAATATAATACTTCCTACTAACTATCATAAAATATTTTAAATGTATCAATAACCTAAATGCCTACATTTAATCTATCAAATGTATGAAGGGATCTAGACATAAAAAGTATAGTTAGTACTAGCTAGGTATAACATACATTTAGACTACAATTTTCTAATTCTTATAAGTAGTTTTCAAATATAATAAACTATGACATTCCATAATATAATACTTCATTGTTAATGAGAATAACTATTCAATTATGAACTACTAGTCTAATAATTTAAAGAATCAAATGCCTCGTAATCCTAAATAATTAGCAAGTATAGTTTATACCAACTGGATATATCCTATGTTTAAAATACATAATCTAATTTTTTTAAGTAGATTCAAATATATAGTACACATGACTTACTTTTAAGTCATCAACCATAACATTTGTAGAGAATCAGATAACTCATAAACCCCGTATAATCTTTCATTTAAACAACTCATTTCATTTCTAAGAGAATATTTTCATATGGTTATAGTCTTTGGTCCCTCGATAGACTTATGACTTATTTTAACCATCCATTTATCTATAGGTATAGTTCTTATATACAAATACTTGTACATCATAATATGTACCATATGTGAGTACTGATACAATATGTAAATACTATATCAATGTTCATTAATATTTTTTAATCAAGAACTCCCTATGTTTTCAACAATCCTTAAAACTTTCATGTTCACAAAATATATTGATGATCTTTAAGACATTTAACAATGTAAAACTCCTTCATAGTTTTTATCCCTAATTAAATAAATTGTCGTCCTGATTATTCAATATATATATAACTCTATACTCTAATTCTCAAGACAACAAATTTTTTCATATTATGGTTCATACATAAGTATTCAACAATACACAATTTGCTCTTATATGATGCATAATTTTTTTTATCAAATACATAAATATATAAAACACCAAAGGTATGACAATATATCAGTAAAAATCTATGTTTTTATTCACACATCCCCATGTATGTATATACATTATATGTGTGTGTGTGTGTGTGTGTACATATATATATATATATATATATACATATACATACACACACACACACACACACACACACACACACACACACACACACACACACACACACACACACACACACATACATACATATATATACATACATACATACATACATATATATATATATATATGTATGTATGTATGTATGTATATATATATATATATATATATATATATATATATATATATATATATATATGTATGTATGTATGTATGTATGTATGTATGTATGTATGTATATGTATATAGTTGTTGAATATATCATCAGTTCATAGCATAGGAAATATAAAAATAGGATATAAAGATTGTTCGCATATATATAATCACCATATATTTAATCGATGTGATAAACACATGTGGTGCATATATATAATTTCCATATATTACAGGATACATTATATTTGCATTAATAAATTGCCATATGTTATGTGATAAATGCACATATATGATTTTGAGTCAGTGAACTAGTATTGCCACATTTATAAAGATAACATATTATATCATAACATCCCAAGGATAGTAAATATATAAGTTCATTATTTTTATATAGAATGATATTTAATATATTAGATAGATATACATCAGGTTCATTATTAGCATATAGTTTTGACTATTTCTAAGTTTGTTATTGGTATTTCCATAGCTTTGTATAGAAATAAATATGGTGACATGCACCCACTAGTGCTATACATTCAATCGTTGCATAATATATTATATAAATATCATTGTAAATACATAATATATGGAACACTGTAATAGATTATCAACTATACTTTACTTCAATTTTTTATTTTAAATTTCTACTAGATGAATATATGAACAAATTATAGTTGTTTTCAATAATCATTACCTTACATATTATACTAGCACTCAAGTATATCTACAAAACATAGATACTAGTCGTACATGGGACCATTGAATTTGTAGTCTGATAAAAACTCTTATGGATAACCTCATATAAGTTGAATATGTAGCTAGGTATATATACTAGTCATATATCCCCATGTAAGTCATTAGACATTAAAATACTAGCCATATATTATAGAGATCAATGACTACAGATAAATCTAGTTATTTTTGATATTTTTATGTATGTTTTATATAGAATACAAGTCACTATATATATATATATACATATATATATATATATACATATATACATATATATATATATATATATATATATATATATATACATATATACATATATATATACATATATATATATATATCTACACACACACACATATATATACATATATATGTATATACATATATATATGTATATACATATATATATGTATATACATATATATATGTATATACATATATATATGTATATACATATATATATATATATATATATATATATATATGTATGTATGTATACATATGTACACATATATATACATATATACATATGTATATATATATATAAATGTATATATGTATATATATATGTATATGTATATATATATGTATGTATATATATATATATGTATGTATATATATATGTATATATATATATCTATGTATATATATATATATCTATATATATATATACATATACATATATCTATATATATATATACAGATATTGTGATGTCCCTTACTTAGGGCCTCTTTTTGTCTCTACACAAATCTAATATATAGCAAATAAAGCTCTGATACCACTGTGATGTCCCTTACAATCAGGGAATATAGAAACATATAAAGCTCTGAACAAGATACAATTTGCAGAATAGATTCAAACATGCATAAACAAATCACAGATCTTATCATTCATCCAGCTGATTACAATAGATGTCCTTTCTTATGCAAACCAAAGAATATTACAGATAAGGTCTTAAAACCCTAAATTCATGCAAACTGGGAATAAACTTGCAATTCTGGAAGTCTCGGCTTTTCTGTGTCGACACACAGATGCTGTCGTTGGTCGATATCTCACCGATGTCGGTCACTGTTGGTCAGATTTCTATCGTCGTCGGTCCAAAGTCGACCGATGTCGATCACTGGAAGCTCTCTGCCTGCCGAGGTCGGTGCCTGAGTGGATCTGTATGGGCCTGTATGGACTTAGTACGGCCGCCTACCTGTCTGTTCTTAATCCCTGATTGTTGAACAACCTGATCTGAAGATATACTATTATAATACAGAATATCTCTATCTGTATAATTTATTGGATCAAAAACTAAATAAAGAAATACCTGGAATATATGTAATAACTTCTGTGTGAAGTTATCTCTCAAACCTGAAATTCTGTGATAACTTCTGGATGAAGCTATCTCTCACTTTGGCAATAGATCAGCTGATATTCCATAGCCTCTTAATTGCACACACTGAAGAGGGAACGTTCTCCAATGCAAATGGAATCCTTGAACCCTAGGCTCAGTCTTCACAGAAGAAATTCTCAAAATCAATATCAATAATCAATAGCATATTCCATAATGGCCTCCATGTGAAACCCTTATACCCTCAAAAGATATGCTTGCCCTAATTAGGGTTTCTTAAATTAGCATTAGGGTTTCTAATTAAAATTATACCAAATAATTAATAATTAATAATTAATTATTAATGAGACCAAATAATTAATATTTGATTAAATCAATCAAATATTAATATCTCCCTCAATATACGTCGGATCCTCAAACCGATCGAAGCAGGTGAATCAGGGAGTGATTCTGCACATGACCATACCAAAATAAAAGTGCTCCACTGCATATCAAACATCCCTAAAAAGTAGGAGCTCAGGGTCAATGCGTTTGAAATAACCTGAATGAAAACCAAATGTAGACATTCTACGAATCAAAGTCAAGCCAAGCTCCATTATGACCCTCTATCCATCCTATTAGCCTACGAAGGTCGTATAATAGGCTAACCATCAAGTCTGTCAATGTCCACGAAAAAGGGGACATGACAATCCACCCCTTCGGAAATTGCTTGTCCCCAAGCAATCTCGAAACAATGAACTACTCGATCCACTTGGATCCCAAATGTAGTTATGCTCGGCACTGCTGTGAATCAATGTGAGTACCTGCAATATCATTAGAAGTAAAACAAAGAAGAACCCATAATCAAATTGGTGAACACAACTCAACCAATCTCTAAAATCACAACTGCCCTGGATGTGTCGATACTGTAGGCTGTGTAATTGGCAACTGCAAATTCCATTTACAAAAGATGGTGTTAATCCATCCCATAACTGATCCCTCTGTAACAGTGGCACAACCAACTGTACCATACTATCAAATGTGTGAGAAGAATCAATCTGGAGACTCGACTCCACTGGTATCCCAAACTCCTCAGAATCAGGTACTCCCAAGTCCTGAATATGTGTGTGAGCCTCAACCACATGCTCTTCATAAGCAGCTATAGAAACATACTCATCACCCACACTCAGTGTACTAACATCTGAGTACACCTCCACACTCTGAATGCAAGCATCAGACTCATCCTCACTGTCTAACTTATGAGTTAAACTCACCTTAAGACAAAGCTCATCCACAACATCCTCAACTACTCCTACCTGTGAAGATAATGCAGATAAATCAATACCTGAAGATGTGTTAATATCTCCCTGTACTGGATCAGCATGACTGTCAAACTCATCATGCAAGTGGCTGCATGTCATAGGGAAAGCACTATGATCCTTGGGCCTATTAATTAAATTCTTTAACCACATACAAGCTCTAGGTGAGACATTTCTCCCTTTTGTCCAGACATACCCTAAATCTTCTGCCAAAAGTTTAGAAATTTTATCCTCCTCCTCAAACAAGATTGTGAACATAATAGAGTGCATTGATGCCAATATATTGCTAGAATGAAACTCATCTAAAATATTCCAAAATATTTTAAACATCATGCGAATTTCACCAATACAACCTACTAACATCATAATGTTTTCAAACCCATACCTTACAAATGTTTCAAGTAATCTTTCCCTCCTTGAGAAATGAAGGTCTCTAATGTTATCCAACTTTTCGAAGCTTTTTACCATGGCATAAAGTACCTCTCTCATAATCTGATCATCATAAAAATCAAAGCCAGCTATGATCCTCATGATTTCACTAATGCAAGAGAGGGCTACAAGTCTTACCACCTCATCATGATGTCTCAATAATCGGGGCTTCACTAATGAATTAAATGCTGGAGATAACGCTCTTTGCATATCATAAGTATTTGATTGCTCCACCTTGCTCAAATAAGTTTCTAACTCCTCCAAAGTTTTTAGAATGTCATCTGCTTGCTGGAATGGATTATCTAGCTTCTTCTTCGCATTGTGCATTCTTTCTTCCAAATCTTTGACACCTGTTACAGCCATACTGATACCCAAACTACCCAACAGGATGGCAAGACATTGGATCTGATGTGCCCAACAGGATGGCAGGAATTTAGCTCTGATACCACTGTGATGTCCCTTACTTAGGGCCTCTTTTTGTCTCTACACAAATCTAATATATAGCAAATAAAGCTCTGATACCACTGTGATGTCCCTTACAATCAGGGAATATAGAAACATATAAAGCTCTGAACAAGATACAATTTGTAGAATAGATTCAAACATGCATAAACAAATCACAGATCTTATCATTCATCCAGATGATTACAATAGATGTCCTTTCTTATGCAAACCAAAGAATATTATAGATAAGGTCTTAAAACCCTGAATTCCTGCAAACTGGGAATAAACTTGCAATTCTGGAAGTCTCGGCTTTTCTGTGTCGACACACAGACGCCGTCGTCGGTCGATATCTCACCGACGTCGGTCACTGTCGATCGGATTTCTGCCATCGTCGGTCCAAAGTCGACCGATGTCGGTCACTGGAAGCTCTCTACCTGCCGAGGTCGGTGCCTGAGCGAATCTGTACGGGCCTGTACGGACTTAGTACGGCCGCCTACCTGTCTGTTCTTAATCCCTGATTGCTAAACAACTTGATCTGAAGATATACTATTCTAATACAGAATATCTCTATCTGTATAATTTATTGGATCAAAAACTAAATAAAGAAATACCTGGAATATCTGTAATAACTTCTGTGTGAAGTTATCTCTCAAACCTGAAATTTTGTGATAACTTTTGGATGAAGCTATCTCTCACTTTGGCAATAGATCAGCTGATATTCCATAGCCTCTTAATTGCACACACTGAAGAGGGAATGTTCTCCAATGCAAATGGAATCCTTGAACCCTAGGCTCAGTCTTCACAGAAGAAATTCTCAAAATCAATATCAATAATCAATAGCATATTCCATAATGGCCTCCATGTGAAACCCTTATACCTTCAAAAGATATGCTTACCCTAATTAGGGTTTCTTAAATTAGCATTAGGGTTTCTAATTAAAATTAGACCAAATAATTAATAATTAATAATTAATTATTAATGAGACCAAATAATTAATATTTGATTAAATCAATCAAATATTAATATCTCCCTCAATATACGTCGGATCCTCAAACCGATCGAAGCAGGTGAATCAGGGAGTGATTCTGCACATGACCATACCAAAATAAAAGTGCTCCACTACATATCAAACATCCCTAAAAAGTAGGAGCTCAGGGTCAATGCGTCTGAAATAACTTGAATGAAAACCAAATGTAGAAATTCTGCGAATCAAAGTCAAGCCAAGCTCCATTATGACCCTCTATCCATCCTATTAGCCTACGAAGGTCGTATAATAGGCTAACCATCAAGTCTATCAATGTCCACGAAAAAGGGGACATGACAGATATATATATATATATATATATATATATATATATATATATATATACATATATATATATACATATACATATATATATATACATATATATATATATATATATATATATATATATATATATATATATATATATATATATATATATATATCATTATACATTTATTTTGTTGTATAAATAATATGCTTATATTGATCTCATTATTAATTGCTTAACCTATTGATCGGTATACATGGTTCAATGAGATTATATTGATATTGATTAGTATAATGCAATAGATTATTTCTATATTGTTCACTATTTAGAGTACCAATTGATATTTATAATACTTATCTAGAGTATAATACCTACTTATCACTATCTACTAGAGATTATAATAGGTATATTGATATTTATACAATGTACAAGTCTCCTACTCGTAATATGAGTCAATAATATAATTATATTTTTGTATAATTAATACAGTTATACATGGTTTAATAAGTAACTACAAGTGACCATTATAGAGTTAGAGATTCAATATAATCTCCTTTAGAGGTTATTAGAAGTCTTTTAAAACTGCCATATATACCCAACTTGGTATATATACATATATATAAGAATCACTATTATTAGATATCATTGATCATAACTATAGTTTTAGATTACTGTAAAAGTAGGTTTTGAACGGACCCCAAAACCCTTTAATAGAATCAAGAAAGATAAAGCATTAACAACCACCAAGAAAAAAAGTCTTGAAACCTACTGCAGAGCAGCATCAAAATCAGGTTTTACAGGGACCTTAAACCACAAACATAGACTAATAAAAGTACCCAGGTTTTACAAGGACTTGAAACCTCAAAGCTGGCCAGCAATGTAGGTTGCCATTGCAATAAAGACACACAAGCATTTACCAGGACATCAAAATTCTACAAAATACCTTTATTTTCTCTGTCCCTTTGATTTGGCAGAGACACCATCAGATCCAACAATAATGACAACCATAGTCATGTCAAGAAAAAGGCCATGCTCCACCATGCCCTCAAACCCTAAAATCACACTGCTCACAGCCCTGTCATCCTTACACTAGTGGATGCCCCTTGTCAAACCCCAAAACTACATTGCATTGTTCAGCCGGTTCCATGCCCTGCTTATGGGATGCAAGTTCTATGCCTCGATTACAATCTGTAGCTTCAATAGCTGCCTCAGGAATATCCCACTATATTTTTATAGAATTGAGGCACGTAAGATGCTAGACAAGTTCTGAGTGAAGGAGATTTCCCACAAGTCCATTTTCCTAGCCATCCTCTTCCGTATCCATGCCTCCGTAGGGGTGGCCTTCAACAGGAACCCTAAATCAGGCATTCCCACAAAATTGACATAAACCCCCAGTCGTAGCAACATTACTCCATCATCGCCCATGGGGTCACGGGGTTGAACTCCACCACCTCCACCCCTCACTATGCCATCATCATAACTATATTTAACTTCATATTGCTATAAAATTTTACATAATATAAATGAATATCATCCTATTTTATCTAACTAGAAATAGATCAGAAGTTTACAAGTATATCATACTAGAAACATATGTATGTATATCATAATAGAGATACTAGATGAAGATGCACGTAGCTGGAAGGATTACAATGGGTTGACGACAACCTACTTTTCCCACAATGTTACATGTTTCATTGCAATGGTTGACCCTTTTTCCCATACGGCCACTCAACACTATCTTTTTCAACCATATTTTCCCCCACCAATTAATTAGGTAGACCTTTATTTTTCCAAGTTCGTGGCTCTCCTCCCTTATTTATATGTTGCCCTTTCTCTTCAAAGATTTATCTTTTCTTCAAGATTCTTCTTTTTATTTTTCTTATTTTATGTGTTTTTTAATATTTTTATATATTTTTTTATACTTTTTTCCATATTCTAAATTTCCATGCTTCCTTTAAAGGTCTCCCTTTTTCTATTTTAAAACTTTCCTTTTTGATTTGCATGATTTTTTCCTAATTATATATTTCCAAACTATGTAATCTTCTTATTATTTTTTTACTTTGTTCATTTTTTTTTTCTTAAAACTTATAAATATATGCTTGTAGACTAATTATGACAAAATCAGTTTATTTGATACTAACTTAGCATAGGTAAATAATGACTAATGTAAGTTAATCACATTCCATCAAAAATGTTAGTTATCACATTATTATTCAAACTAAATTAACCACAATGAAATCACATGAGGTTAATTTCACATGATTAATAAAATAAGCTAACACATAATTAATATGCATAAACATTTATCCAAATGCAAATAACATCCAAAAATACAGTACACTAACCATTTAAACAATGCATATAACATATGATATATAATGTGGTGTTTACAAGGTTCTATTCATTATTCTATCATCCCCAAGCAACTCTATCTATGTCATCCTCTATGATTATTCTCTTCCTCCATCATACTCTGAGGGTTGAATCTCTCTTGCATCCAACTCTTGACAATCAGGTAGTTAGTCCATAACATCACAATATGTATAAAATAATACTAAAATAATAAATAAACATGATCATAATGTAAAGAATATACATTACAGCTGATTTAAAGTAATGAAATCATGAAATCTAAGTAACATACAATTACCTCATAAAAAACATATGACTTAAAACTTATCTAGTAATAATCAAATCAAATTATCAACTATAGAAAATCTATAGATAATCAAGTAAGTTTGATTGGTGAGGAATCAGGATGTAATAACAAGCTCAATTAGTGGTTGGCAAATGGCAAGACATTAAACATTTGAAAGGCTATTTCCTCAATTTTCATAATCAAATTTAGGCTAAGAATTAGGAGATCTATGAACTTGCTAAATAGGTTATATGGGTTCTCTAGTATTAGCTACATGCATGAAGAATGGGTCCCATTATTGGACATAATACTAACTTTAGATAAAATCATGATACTTGGATAGGTTATTTATGTCTGACTCAAGGTGCAGATACTCAAGGTTGACAAAAGGCCATATTATGGAAATTTATATATGACATCTTATGTAGTAGACACCATCATGGGGATAATGTGTGTGACTTATGAATAGCCTTGGGAGCTATCCATAAAAGATATCAAAAACAAGATCTATGATGACTTCTCCCTGATCTATATTTATTAGTTGAAGAAGGATATAAATATTGTAAAATAAGTATACCCAATATTATACCAAGCTATTTATGAGTGTGCCATACAAAATATCTTAAAAATATAAGGAATAATAATTTGAAGATGGGAGACTATTCAATCTATCATAATTGTATTGTAATCAGATAGAGGGTACTAGAGCCACTCTATTGAATATCCCTCATTTTATCTCTGACAAGGTTTCAACACAAGAGATATCTTTATAAATATGTAATAATGTGTATGAGGACCTTAATATGAAGCACCAAGGTTATTACCATAAGACCCGATTAAATATACACTAAGGTGTCAACTCAATTCAGTTGATAGAACTAAAACCCACCATAGGTTAACTCAATCTCAGTTTAGAGACTAGGATCCCAAGGTCAGAGTGATATATTATCTCAAAAAACTCACAAATAATGGATTCCACATTCCTTATGGCCATAATAACTACAATCATGACCCAATTTTTATGAATCTCATGGATGATTATGAGGTTTATCCTCAAATTACTTAACAAAAATTCATATGGTGGTGGTACATACTATTCAATATGATACTTCAATCATAAGGGAAGAGGCTAATAAGATAGTGGAGTAGGAAAAAAATGTTATGAGTTACCAATGGCCTTAACCTCCATCTTAAGTATCAGTTAAACATGATCATCATACATCTCCAATATAATCAAAAGTTGACCCTTCAAAGGAAGGATATTCTTAGAGGGAGGTAGATTCCTAGATAAGGAGGAATATCCTTAAAATACTACCTTCACCTTAATTGGTGGCAATAATGAATTCCCCTACATTAGATATAAGAGTGTCATATCCAATTGGTCTATAAGCTATAACATTATCTGTCATACCATTGAACCCATTGAATACCATCCAATAAGTAAGTCTTCTTGCATTCCTATAAAGTTCTTTTATTATTATAATATTATTTACAATTCTAACTTCAACACCTCTATCCTCTTTGACTATTATTTCTATAATTTCAATGCTTGAATCCCCTATTTCTATTACCATTTCTAATACACTTCCACCTCCCACTACTTGGGTTCCTTTATCCCCCATTCCATACACTTTAGTGCTAGTCCTTGAAACTGATAATCCATCCATTCTCACTTATAAGAGCAATCATGAAACTCTTCTAGTTTCACCTCCAAATGTGCCATTGGAATAAAGACCCACATGGTCATTGTTATAACTCAAATTTTCACCTTTGAGAAGGTGTCTTAAATCCATCTCACTTGAAATATATAATGGGTTAGTCCTAGGTTTTGGGTGACCTCTAAATGGACTAGACCTCTAGATTTGGGCTAGCTCCCTTGATGCTTCACCCAAACTACTACTAAACTAATCAACGACTAAGAAAAGGGAAAAAAGGGTTTTTATAAATCTTAAAGGAGGTGATGCAAAAAAATAATTTATCACTACCAACTAATTTCATGTTCACATATAGACCATGAGACTAATCTAAACATACATTACTCCCAATCTGAATATCTTACATCAACATTTCAATGTGGAGATTGTGATAGATGTTTAGACTAGGATGACTAATCAACAAGCTAAAATGACACTAATGAAGAGGTAATGAAACTCAAACCTTACACTTAACTTGAACACTTCACATGAACTTCAAGATAATCTTTCAAACTACATATAGGTGATGAAATAAGACAACATATCAAGGAAGACTAAGAAAATCACTTAACAAAATCAACTATCCATACATACACACTAATTATAGTCATAGAATGAGGTAAAACCATTATTATTATTGATAAAATGCATAAAAATGAGTATGGATTCACCATAATTAGGTGGAGGATCCATACCAAATCATTTAAGGTTGCATATATAGGAAAAATGAAGGAGAGAGAGAAGAGAGCCATATAAGTAACTCCAATGACAAGTGTCACTTTATCCAAGTTAGTTATAGGTCAAGAGGAGACTATAAGAGAGATTTCATACTTCTCTTTGGCATGTGTTATTTTCTTGATGATGAGAGTATAGAGGAAACACATAGAAGAGACTTTCTAACTCCTTAGATGACTCATCAACCTTGTTTGAAACATCCCTCTTCTTTATCTAGAAGTGATAAATGGCATTTTTGATCATCAAAATCACCTTGAAAATTACCTCTGTCCTTCTCCTTGACACCTTATATATGTTTTATTATTCTCCATACTATTTTTTTAGTGGTAACCATGGTTTATTAGGTGTCTTGAAACCCATCAATCTCATTACACCTCTCTCACAGTTTTTTTCAATGATATACTAGAATATCATGCTCAAATATGATTATTATCACTTGATTGAACTTTTTTCATGATCTAATAAGGCTCTAAATATTGATCTTAGTGACTTTTAAATGGATATTAATCTCTCCATAATCTTCCATAGATTTGCAATTGGGCTTCTTAGGTAAGATAGTACTACAATCACCTTTTGGCCCAAATTCGTGACTTGAATAGCTCATGTATCATCTTGGAAGATATTTAAATGGGAATAGAGGGACAAATAACCTATACCCATGATTAAAAATCCTTTTTTACTTGATTTTAGGGCTTATCACCACTTTACACACTCATAAATAGTTTTGTAACTATGCCCTTTAGGCCATTTATTTACACTTTGTACATGGAATGTGCTAGAAATCTCCTCCATAAAAGGTAAAATAGAGAAATATAATATATTAAATAAATTTAAAGGTTAATACATCTAATTTGAGTGATTTAGAGGATCCATTTCTCACATCGGGTCATTATAGAGGGTTTAGGTAGGCTTTTAGGCTCTCCAACTCTTAATGATTATTCATAGCATATAGGGATTAAATGATTTAAATAATGCTAAGGATTATTATAAAAAAATTACCTTCACACTCCCCAATAATATAGGAACACCATTAATCTTCTCAAGTGAGATCATATGTAGTAAATGTGACCTTCTCAAGTAATACAAGCTTGATGATGAACTTGAGAAAGACCATTTAGTAGAATTAGGAGTAAAAATGCTTATCATAAGTTGTGAAAACATTAAAAAGGTATTTTATAAAAATAATTACATTTAAATATGTTTATCTTTGTTTTTTTACCCTTCAAACCTTATAGAACATGCATTAGGCCACTATAAGGGTTTCTGGATAATTATATGTTCTTAACCCTAATTTTTGAATTTTTCTCATCTTAATGATTTTAAATACATAGGATATTTATCTTACATCCTAATCACCTCTTTAAACTCTTAAAAAATCAAAAAACTTCTAAAATATGTAAGTTTTCTTGAATTTTCATATGTAGGCATGTGTATGACCATTTAGGTCCTTTGGGCCTAATTAGAACTCTTACCCTTTGGATTGATTTCAATCACTTTATGAAGATTTATGAATATATTTTTATCATTTATAATTAGTTTAACATGGTTTATTTTCCTTCATTCCTTTATGGTTTCTAACTAATTCTCACATTTCTCTCAAATATTCCTAAACAGGCATGTAGGTGGCATTTTAAGCTTATAACTACAAATATGAGATAAAATCTCCCTTCATTGGAATTTTAAAGGTTTTTATTGAATTAAAGATGTGTCTAAATTTTCTCACATACCTCACCAACTTAAAATTTCATGTTTGAAACAAAAAATTTCCCTCTTTTCATCTTTATGCCAAAATTGTCTATTAGTTATAACTGCATATTAGGTCTTTTTGACAATTAAGCATTAAGGTTTGAGATGATATTTATTGGATTTTAATTTATTTATGGTATTAATAAGTATATAAACCTTATTAACTTTTATATAAACTTTTTCCACTCCTTAATCTTCACTTCCAATCACAAGTATGTATTCCTTGACTCTGCCCTTTAACAAGTCTATAGGTGCAATTAGACTTAAAGTTATCTCTTACTCGTGCTTTGTCATCTTTGACCCAATTTGGACAATATATAAATTTTTAAACAATATATTATCCTATATTAAGACCTGTTACATGTCTCTCACCAATTCATTCAACACAAATCATGCACTTTTCTCCATTTAATCTTTGCACCTCGTGTGATTGTCTTGCATGAAGTTTAGAGTTTAAACACCCATACATGGTCCTCATTGTGATTTTTAAGGATATTTAAAGGTTATATATATGCTTTTATGTCTATACTATTTCTTCTCAAGACTATACACAACATAGAATAGGGTTTATGAGTCACACATTTCCACCTATAGGTTTGTAGATCTATGGGTGAACAAAACCCATCTTGATTTTGCTTATTATCATGTTTTGAATCTTATATAATTTCTTATACATACTCAATATCCAATTACACTATCTATAACATCATTTAATTTCAATTTTCATGCTTGAATAACTTATCTCCATGACTGCAACCTGAATTGAAAACATGTCAACAAGAATTTTTTCAAAGAGATCACCTTAGGTGATGACTAAAAGATGAGGAAGAGTATGATAAAAGTGAAATTTTTTTATATATTACATGGGACTTTCCAATTAATTTAAAACTCTCATCTTGCCTTTCAAATACTTAAAACATGTTTGCTTTGTTGAAAACACCTCAAAAATTCACAAAACTAGTCTATCTCATGCAAATAGTGAGAGGGAGGCTCATTTATGCTAGTACATACACATTAATGATATATATAAAGTATTTAGGTTACATGGAGATACCTTATTACCCTTATATCACTCTTTCATAGTTTATCTTCTCCCACTAATTTCACAAGTGCAGATATAAAGACAAAATTGAGCCAATGGGGATTAGAATAAATTTTTGACTGCTCAAGCTCTTAATGATTGTTCATAGATATGGGAAAATCAATATAAAAACCAATGAAAATAATATAAATATAATTAAGGTCCCCTCTTTTGGTGAAAAACTTAGGTCCCAACTCTCTCTCCTCTTCATGAATCAAACAGTTTAAATTTGCATTTATGAGCTTGCCAAGAGCTTGATATGAGATATAGGAATTTTTTCCAATATTGGACTTTCCAATACTATAAAATTCTTGATATAACTCTATAAATATTATATGGACCTAAAAACATTAGTTTAATACCCTTATCTATCTCTTTCTACATTGCATTTTGCTCTACAAGCCTTTGACAAGTGCCTTCAACATTGATATTTAAACTTATTAGGATTTTTTTGGCTTCACCACCACTTTTCATATTTTACCTAACTTTTATAATCATTAATAAAGATATAAACACATTTACATGACTCAAAAACATGTTATAAACCTCAACAATGCATTTAATCCCTCTCTTAGAAAAGATAATGATTATCTTAAATTTCCCAAAAGAACCTTAAAATTTGCTAAACATGACTTATAAATATATTTACAATATAGTCAATCAAGGTCAAAACCTGATAGACCAATTTTTTTATGAGGCTAATCTATGATAACCAAAATTTTGCTAATATTTTTAGTGACCTCCTAGGATTGCATGCCTGATATGCTCATTAGACCAACTGCTTAGTCCATACATTGGGCATGGAGTCACTCTCACTCAAAATTAGACTTGAAATGAATTTGGAACTTGAATATAAATGACTTTAAATAATTGAGACAATTTACTAATTCCATGAAGATAAAAAAATAAAAAAGAAACACACCAAAGTAACACACACACAACAAGTAACAAGACCAAACACACTATGCTAAAAATCACTTAGGGAAAAAAAATCATAAGAAAACTACTGAAAAAAACTAATCTTGAGACATTTCCTTCTATATCAAAAGGAAAATTTATACAAATACCTCTTCCATGATATGAGTAATGATCTAGAGCAAGCTGCCCTTTAGCCATGATGCTCGATGGATTAGTCTTCTTTCTTACTAACTCATTTAGCTTGATATCAAGTGAATCATTAGTAGAAAACATTTTTCCAATGAAAACATATTAATCTTATGTCTTAAAAACCTTCTCATGATGTATCTTGATGTTTTAACTTACTTCAATCATGACTACATCTTGACTCCTAGGGGCAGCATGAACTCTAGCTTCTTATATTTCCATGAACTAATGTATTTGATCTTGAATGACATCTTGGGAGTTTCCACATTTATATTCAATAAGGGAAGGATCCTCACAAGCATATTTAATCTACCTAAATAGAAGGATACACCCTTTAAAATCCTCAAATTCATTACAATCTCTAAATACTACTGCCATACATTATCTTCGAACTCTTCATGTTGGTTTGAGAAGGCATGATGTATATGGTTTTCCTCTTGATAGTGTGTCTCCATCACCTTTATATATGTTGTCATGTGATCATGAACTTCAGAGTGACTACTTGTAAGGTCACCAATCATTGCTATAACTTATTTCACATGTTTGAATTGCTCTTCATAGGTGATTGGTTCATGTTCATCAGGGGCCACTACAAGCCCATTCAAGTCTTCATCTTATTTGATTAGGGAACCTTAAACATCAAGATCAGATGCAACTTCTTCATGGATACTCTCTATTTAGGAATTTCATTTATATCCTTTCATTTTTAACTCAAACCATTCTTATTTTCAATAAGAAGAAAGTCTACCACTTTTAGTCAAAGGAGAAAGCTCAAAATAGACTTTTAACTCTTCTAGGCTAATTGAAGCATCTTGGAAGGTCTCCAAATTTTTCTCAATTGCATCCAACTATTCTAATTCATCAAAAGGATCAAATAAATACTATTCTTGATCATCCATGGTCTTAATGAAATTAATAACTAGCTATGCTACTATTTTTACCAACTCAATTGGGATATGCTCATCTTCAAGAGTTTTATCTCCCTCAAATTCTTCTGCTACATGATGACGATCATCTTCCCCTTAATTACCAAAGATTGATTTGTTCTTTTCTTCACTAAGTGGAGTTATAATGATTATTTATTCCTCAAGTTCACTTGAAGACTCTTCTTCATAACCCTCAATTTTCTCACTTACAATAGTAATTTGACCTTCATTAGTCTCTAGGAGGACATATTCCTCCTCAATGATGGGATGTTCAACCTCACAAACCAACTTTGGGATCTCATTATAAATGATCTTATATTTCTTCTATCTCCATCCACTAATCAATCCCTAAAAAAATTATATTATTTAATATTCAATTTTATCAACATAGACCTCCTTCTTAATTTGAAATCTCTCATGAATTGACTTCCATGATGGGAAAGTTTTAGGCTCTTGAGGAGGGAGGGGTGGATTTTGAATAGGTTCATGAATTATCTTGAATATTTGGACCTCTCTCTTATTTTGGATGCCATGTTTGATATAATTCCATGAATGGAAGGATTGGGGCTCTTGAGGAGAGGTGGATGATTCTTGAATAGGCACAAGTTCCTTTTTGGGTTCAACTTCTTGATTTAGGCATAGGTGATCTTTCTTTCTCCATGACTCTACTATTTGCTTCCAACTTAGAGTCTTGGACTTAGGAGCCTCCTCTTTATGGTTTGTTTCAAATTTAGGGGTTAGATAAGGATTAGATAAGATTACAAGGTACCTTGGATACTAATCAAATTTTTTATTTTTTAAGGGCATAGGAAGAGGTTCATGAGGGAGAGCAGGTTGAGCTTTGGGGATAATGAGTGAGGACTTCATAGAATCAATCCTTTTTTGATGGCTTATCAAAATTTGGATAAAATTAGGAACACAAGAGGACTAACTTGGGATTGGAGAGGGTGATTGAGGTTGAGGAAACTTTAGTTCTTGCTCTTCTCATATTACTAGTATATCCTCCATGTATTGATTCAAATCCTTTGTTTATAGATTTTCATTAGTTAGGACATGAATATTTCCCTTCTCAAAGGTTTCCCACTCACTCCTTGCAAATTATAATGAGTCCCTTATCTTTTTATTGATATGACTAGGGATAATTCATCTAAATTCTACATTTTCACATATATTTCTCATCACCATTTCATTATTATACATCTTCATAAGTAGCTAATAATCTTGTTCTTTATTATTTTGGATTTTCATAATTATACACTCCTCCTTATACTATAACTCCTACTAATGACAAGATTGGTAATATTGATGTGAAGGCTAACAAGATTAATAAGGTTGATGAGGAAAGGAAGGAGGATGGATCTCTTGATAGTAATGTTTATCACATTGTTATCTAGGGTCCTATAGAGTGTAAGTAGAGTCATTGTAGGGTTAGTGTGGATCAACAGAGGATTGACATGATTCATTAGGCTAATGATAAGGACTAATATTCTATTGATAGGGCTGACCAAATTGGGTGAAATATAATTATACTCCAAATTTAAACATGAATCCTCATGATAAATACAAATAACAAAGATCACTTGATTTTAAGCATACCTGGTCTACTAAAACTAGTTGATTATGCTTGGATTCTCCATTAGTGCTTATTCTTATGCCCCTAAATGCTGATGCATTGAATATCACACAAATCACTCTTTAATAGATTAAGTATATTGTCTCATTCAATGTGTTAGAACTATTATAGCTCAAATTTTTACCCTTGAGAGGCTGTCCTCAATCCCTCTCACTTGAGCTATACAATGGGATTAGTCCTAGGTTATGGGTGACCTCTAGATTTAAACTAGCTCCCATGATGCTTCACTTAAGATACTAATAAACTATTCAACTATCGAGAAAATGGAAAAGAGTATTGTTCTAAATCCTAAAGGAGGTGATGCACCAAACTAATTGATGACTACTAACCAACTTAATTTTCACATGTAGACCATGATACTAATATGAACAAACATTACTCCCAATCTAAATCTCTTACATCAATATTTCAATGTGGAGGTTGTGATAGATGTTTAGGATATGAAGACTAATCAAGAGGTCTAAAATGACAATAATGAATAGGTAACCATAGTCAACCCTTAAACTTCAATTGAACACTTCACATGATATGCAAGAGAATCTTTCAAACTGCATATAGGTGTTAGAATAAGATAACATGTCAAGGAAGACTAAGAAAATTACTTAATAAGATCAACTATCCATAAACACACATTAAGCATAGTCATATAAGGAGATAAAACTAGTAGTATTATTAATCAAAATAATACAAATGAACATGGATTCACCATACTCAGGTGGAGGATCCATAACAAGCCATCCAAGTCTACATATATAGTAGAAATGAAGGAGAGAAGAGAGGCATATATGTCACTCCATCCAAGTCAGTTATAAGTCAATAAGAGAATATAATATCAGTTTCATCCTTATATTTAGCATGTGTTTGCTGCTTAATGATGAGATTCTAGAGGAAAGGCATAAAAGTGACTCTCTAACTCCCTAGATGATTCATCAACCTTATTTGAAACTACCCTCTTCCTTATCTATAAGTGATAAATGGCATTATTGATCATCAAATTCACCTATAACTTCCCTCTATGATTTTTTTAACACCTTGTATATGTTTTAGAGTTATTCATTCTGAGTTTTGAACACATTATAAAGGTTTTTGATACCAATAATGAAATTTTAATATTTATTTTTTGACCATTCAAACCTTCTATAACATGTATTATGTCACTGTAAGGGTTTGTTGACATTTTTGTGTTTTTAACCCTAATGCCCCTCTATTTTTATTTTCTCCCTTCATCCCAATGATTTAAACTACATAGGATATTTATTTTACATAATAATCACATATTTAAACTCTTAACACCTCAAAAAACTTCTAAAATATGTGAGTTTTCTTATAGTTTCATACACAAGCTTGTGTATGACCATTAGGTCCTTTAGGCCTAATTAGACCTCTTGCCCTTTCGATTGAATTTAGTCACTTTATGAAGATATTGTTATCATTTATAATTAAGTGAAAATGGTTTATTATAATTCACTCCTTTATGGTTTCTAACCAATTCTCAAACTTCTCTCCCATATTCCTAAACATGCCCATAAGTGGCATTTTGAGCTTATGACTGCAAGTCTGAGATAAACTCTCCCTTCATTGGAATTGTAGTTAATTTTATTAAATTTAAGTTGTGTCTAAATTTTATCACATACCTCACCAAATTATAATTTCATGTTAAAAACAAAATTTTCACCCTATTTTCATCTCTGTGCCAAAATTATCTATTAGTTTTAGTTGCATATTAGGCCTTTTTTACTATTAGGCACTGAGGTTTGAGATGTCATTTGTTGTATTTGACTTTATTTATGGTATTAATAATTAAATAAACCCTTTTCACTTTCATCTAACCTTTTCCACTCTTAAATCTTCACTTCTCATCACAAGTATGTCTTTCTTGACTCTTCCCTTTAACAAGCCTATAGGTACATATTAGGCTTAAAATTATCTCTTGCTCACGATTTTTCATATTTGACCCTATTTGGATAATATAGACATTTTTAGAAACATATTATACTATCTTATGACCTGTTACATGTCTCTCACCATTTCCTTCAACACAAATCATGAAATTTTCTCTATTTAATCCTTACACCCTATGTGATTCTCTATTTAATTCTCATCTTACCTTTCAAATACTTTAAACATTTTTGCTTTATTGAAAACACCTCAAAACTTCACAAAACTAGTTTGCCTCATGTAAACAATGAGAGGGAGGCTCATGTGTGCTACTACATGCACATGCATGATATATCTGATGGATTTTGGTGCCATGGAGATCCTTATCTACCCTAAGATCACTCTTTCATGTTTTATCTTCTCTCACTAAGTTCAAAAGTTCAAACATAAAGACAAAACTGAGCCAATGGAGATTGGAGTCACTTTTTAACCCTTAAATCTCTTAATAATTATTCATAGAGTTTGGGTATTAAATTTACAAAAAAATTCCAATAATATAAATCTAATTAGGTTCCCTTTGGTAAAAATCTTAGGTCCCAAGTCTCTCTCATCTTCATGATCCAAATGTTTGAAATTTGCCTTTGTGAGTTTTTCAAGAGCTTGATAAGATAGATAGGAATTTTTTTGCCAATATTAGACTTGTCAATGCTGGAAAACTCATAATATAACTCTAATAATGTTATATGGACCTAAAATCATCAATTTCTTATACTTATTTAATAAAATCAATAGAATATAAAATATATATTGGATCTAAATGAATAAATGATGGCAAAGAGTATATAGAATTGACACAGTACACAAGAATTTAAATTGGTAAAACCTCAAAGAGTCAAAAAAACCTACAAAAATGATATTTAATAATTAAAAAAATATACACCCCACTACAAACCCTTCCCTTCTCACTTCTTCACATAAGCCTTCATAGAACCTTTGTAAATATTTACCACACACAAATATTAAATTACCTGAGTGTATTTATATTAAATAATACAATATGGGTAAGACCCTATTTATAATAAATGTGAGGGGAGGTGACCATTGTAACCAATGGGTCCATTCTTTTCGAGAATCATTTAAATTGATTGGTTAATATTAAATTATAATATTTTATTATTTATTTAGATGAGGTTTTTACCTTGTGTTTAATACATAATAAATTATTATTATTTAATAATAAACCAAAGTATGATAATGGTATAAATTAGCCCATTTAGACATTAAATGTTCTAACACTCCTCTTTAATGCTTAGTGGGGATAAATGTCATAGTCAACTTAATCCAACAATTATACTATTTTAAAAACATTCATCATGCCAAACATCACCTTTTAAAATAAAATAAATTATAATCCATAAATATTATAAATTAAGTCTAGGCTAGCATGATCATGAGATTACATCTCATATTTTATCATGAATAATCATCTAAGCATATCTGGAGCTTTTTATAACATAAGGACCTCCATTAAAAAGTATGATTTTATGTATTGGGGTATAAAAGTAATACTTTCACATTAAGTTTACTTAAATCACATAACTTCCACATGAAGTTTAAAATTATTTAAAATGAGAAGAATTATAGATAAAAGGAAGGAACATATGACCAGTAGGAAGTGGCATTGTCATGCACACCCAGCCTCACCCACCTGCACCCCCGCCCTCACCCCGCCCCACCCCCCGCCGCCCCCCCTCCCCGCCCTCTCCCCCCATCCCCCCTCAATGGTAATTTTGAGATGCCTATAGTTAAACAAAACTAACAAAACTTGGTAGCACCAAGTGGTTTTATGAAGATATTTACCACTTGTTCATCTATAGGAAATAACTACATATTAATATCACTATTGAAGACTTTATCTTGGATAAAATTCATATGAACTTTAATATGTTTAGTTCTTTAGTGTTTCATTAGATTTTTCACCAAAGCTATACAACTTTGGTTATCAGAATGAAAGATGGTACTATGAAAAACATCCAAATGAATCTCTACTAATAACCTGCATAGCCACATGTTTTCTTTTGTATCTTCCACATCAATTCTATAATATACTTCATTAGAAGAGATAGAGATAATAGGTTTCTTCTTGCTACTCCAAGTGGTATCACCTACATCAAATTTAAACACATATCCAAAAGTAGATTTACGATCTATAGTATCACCAACATGGTCAACATAATAATAACCATATAATTTAACATTATCAATGGAAGAAAAAATAAACTAAAATTAATTCTCCTTTGATATAACAAATAATTCATTTAGATAATTTCCAATTATCCAAATATAGATATTGTGAAAATATAGAAGTAACACCAACAACATATGAAATATCTAGTCTAGTAATGGTTAGATAAATCAAACTACCAACAAGCTATCTATATAAATCAAGGTTAATTTTTTCACATGCAAGTTTAGGATCAAGTTTAATACCAAATTCAATAAGATTAGAATTAGATTTATAATTAAGCATGTTAAAATTAACAAGAAGATTATGTGCATACTGAGATTATGATACAACAATTGAATTTTTATCTTGAAATATAACCATTCCTAAAAAATGATGTAGAATTCCTAAATCAATTATTTCAAATATTTGACTTAGTTTATCCTTATATTTATGAATTAAACCAGATAGATCACTAGTAATCAAAAAATTATCAACATATAATATAATTAAAATAACATGACCATTTTTAACTTTAACAAAGAAATCTTTATTTGAATATCAATTAGCAAAACTTAATTCTTTGAAAAAAGAAGTAATTTTAGAATACCATACTCAAGGAGCTTATTTTAAACCATATAAAGATTTTTTTTAACTTGCATAGATAATATTCTCTATTAATATCAATGAAACCTTTAGGATGAGTCATGTAGATTTATTCTTCTAAATAACTATTTAAAAATGCATTCTTGACATCCATTTGGTGTATAACCCAACCATTTTAGGCTGTATGTAAGAGCAATAAGAAGTCTAACAGTACTCATTTTTACTATAGGAGCAAAGGTTTCAAAATAATCCATCCTGGGTTTTTGAGTAAACCCATGAGCAACTAATATATCTTAAAACTTTTCAATTTTACTAATTAAATTATATTTTATCTTATAAATCCTTCTAAAACTGACAATATGCCTTTTATGTGGAGGAGGGATAAGATCCCAAGTCTAATTTTTAATTAAGGCATTATACTCAACTTACATAGAAACATTACATCTATCATTTTTAATTAAGGCATTGTTGACTTCTAATTAATTTATTAAGGCAAAATTAAAATATTGAATTATGGATTCTACCCATTTAGGTCTTTTATAATGAACATGAAACTCAAGGGGTTCCTTAGACTCTAAGTTATCCAAAGATGGATCAAGTTCCTCAAGGGCATCCATTTCATCACAAGGAGAAACATGAGATTTAGGTTCATCGACAAAAGAATGATAAGGAAGATTCACAAAAGGCTTATAAAAGGATTTTTCAAGAATAAGAACATTTATATTCTCAATGATTTGATATTTATAAATATCATACACTCTTAACCTTTTTGATTTACTACTATATTCTATAAAAAAAATAAGAATAGGAAGTGGGATTGAGCTTCTTTCTTTTAACTTTAAGAATAAAGATAGAAGGACTACCAAAGATTCTAAAATGAGCCACACTAGGTTTATTTTTAGTCCACATTTATAAAGGGGTATAAATATGAAAGGATTTGGTAGGGATTATATCTAAAATATGAAAGGATTTGGTAGGTACTCTATTTAAAATATGCACAATAGTATTAATGAATTTAGACCATAAAAACTTAGGCACATTTGCATATTGCAACACTATTCTAGCCATTTCTATGATGTTGTGGTTTTTCTTTTCAGCAATAACATTTTGCTGAGGGAAATAAGGAGTTTTTAGTTCCATTTGAATATTGAAACTAATACAAAAATAATAAATCTATTTACTAACATATTCACCACAATTATTAGTTCTTAATTTTTTAATAAAAAAATCATATGCATTTACAACATTAGATTCAAATTTCTTGAATTTAGACAACACATCAGCTTTTTTTAATAAAAAAGACCAGATCATTCTAGTGTTATCATCAATAAAATAAATAATATATAAATAACCATTAAGATAAAAATTTAAGAGGTCCTACAACATGACTATGAATCAATTCTAAAGGATGTGAAGAATTAACATCATGATTCTTCTGAAAGGGGTTAGTATGTTGCTTACCACGTAAGCAAAACTCACAATTTTCATGATGAGAGGAGATAGAAGGAAGTCCAAAAACAAGATTATTTACATGAATATCATTCAAAATTTTAAAATTAACTTGTCCTAATCTTTCATGCCACAATTGATATTCATTCTTACTATGCAATGAAAGAAAAATGCATAAAAAAGAGAAAAAATATATAAACCATTCTTTTGAACACCTTTAACAATCAAAGAATTGAAGTGATTTATAATGGATCAGCTATATTTAAATAATTTTACAATAAAATTATCATTTGCAAGTTGATAAAAATATATAAAATTATTTTTAATCTTAGATACATAGAAAACATCATTAATAAAAACATTTAAAATTTTTGCTTTTCCTTATTTAGTTGCTTCTGGAAAAAAATTATATCCTAAGTAAATTCTTTCATAGATATATCTAGAATCACATATAATATAATATAATTATGTTTTATTTTTTGATGAACCTCTATATAAAATCCACTCATTTTCATTTGAAGCAAATTAAACAGCATAAAAAGTAATAACATTTGAATCCTGATTGTTATTCTGATTAGGATTTTAATTCTTCTGCTTATTTTGATTAGATTTATTATCTTTGTTATTTTTATAGGTTGTATTGTTATTTATATCCTTGTTTATATAACATGTTTCCATTCTATGATCAAATTTATCAAACAAATTATAATTTCATTTAAACTTAGGTGTATGATTCTTATTACAACGTTTCTTATTCCCATATTTACCTTTAGCAGAATTAGGGTTAGATTTATGGTTTTAAGTGTTATCAAAAACATTTATTACAGTGAGAAGTGCCTAAGTGGCATTCTCTTTATAATTAAAATTTTTCATAACTTACTCTTCTTGAATTAGGATAATATATAAAGTGGTAAGATCAAGGATATTTTTCTTAGTTTGATACTTAGAATTCAAAATTGAAATAAAATTTCTAAAATTTTCATGAATATTCAATTGAATGATAAAATAAATCAATTCATCATAAATTAAATTACAATTATATCCATCTAACTGAGCTTTAATGTTTTTAATTTTATCAATAAAAATTTACAAAATTTTCATCACCTTTCATAGGTGTAGTTAGCAATTCAAGGATTAACTTAATAATATTCAAGAGACAAGTGCCCTCATGCATGGATTCAAGAAATTTCAAAGCATCACTAGGATAATCCTAATTACCAATGTGGAGAAGTAATTCATCCTTAACACTCTGCAAAATAGTGGACATAGCTTCCTATGATTTATAATGAAATGCATTAGTAATCTTAGGTATCGCATGTCATCTATAAGGGGATTTTTTAGTCCAATAAAAACATTCCATAACTTGTGGGCCATAAATTTGGATTCAACATAAACTTTCCATATATTATAGTTATTTATATTAATCATTTGAGATTTATGTAATGAAAAGTGAGGTTAATGGATAGCTTCACTTTAAACAAGATAATAAACACATGCTTAAAAAGAAACTATTTTAAATGATTTTTTTAACTACTTTCAAAATAAAGTGAATTGCACATGCAACTATACTTAATTTCATAATTTATATGCCAAACAATGTAAAAATTAAATTAAAGTTTCACTAATATATGTGTTGAAAGAGTTATATTCAAAACTGACAGGGTTTATTAGAGTCTTCACAAAACTAAAATAGAAAATATGAAAACATACACAAATACAATAGAGCGAAACATAGGAAACATTTAAACACACTATATTATTATTTCACACACTTTGATTATTAAATGATTTGAAACATTATATATATATATATATATATATATATATATATATATATATATATATATATATATATAGGAATATCATTCTTATAATATCTCCATCATCCTCTCACCTAAAATCTCTCAATATCTTATTTAAGATATACTTTTATTGTTGACCAAATTTAACCCTATAGGTTAAATTAGGGCCCCTATAGATAATAAATTGATCTTTAGATGTTTATATGGGTCTAACATTTTGTCATAGGGTGTGTTATAGTCTATTTGATGTAATTTAATGTCATTTTAGCCTTGGTCATGGTATAATTAGTCTGTATATCATTTTGAGTGACTTAGTAACCATTTAGGGGTAATATGTGCAAGTGGCACAATTTTTAAGGTGTACAAGTGTCTTAATTTTATTTAAAATATCCAAGATGTTAGATTCCCTATCATAAATGTCAGTCCCATATAAAAATTCTAGATTATCTAATTAAATATCAAGAAACTAACTAAAAAAGGAGTATGGCACTTATACAACCCATAAGGGAATGTGACACATAGGAGAAGGTCATGTAATGACTCTTCATCTTATTTAGACTCATCTTAGTGCTTGAAATTCTTTGGAAGTGCTAAAAAAAGTCCAAAACCATTTTACTCCTTCTTCACCCTTCTAGATACATAAAATCAGTCAACATGTTTATGCTTGGTATGACCAATTGGAGAAGTTTCAAGTCAAATGCATTTGGGAAGTGATATTACACTCAGAGATACATTTTTTTATCAATATTTATAATATTGATCAATTTTGATGTATGAATCATCTCTAATAAGATGATTATGTTTTCTACTTACTATTTCCCATACCCTATAGGTTTTTCTCTTCTTTGGATAGGTCTGTACAATATAATTGGTGATTTTTGCATCCATATGATGTTTAATTTCTTATTTCATGTTATCCATGCTTGGATTCACATTTGGAATAGATTTGATATCTCAAATAACTCACTTTATAGGAAGGTATTGATAGTGAACTTACACTCTAATTTCACCATCTACAAAAAGTATCTTTCTCTATAATGGCTTCAATCCAATGTGACATGGGGTATCATTCATCCCAAGGGGTTCAATAAAATATCCTTATTTAAAAAATTTAAACCTCTAGGGTGAGCATAATTGAGGTTGTAGTTCAATTGGATGCATAGTTAACTCCCATCTCCTCCTCAATCTTAGTCATGACTTGTAAAGGCTCTAAGAACATCCACATAAGTGTGATGAACATTTAAAAGCTATGATATATCTTTTATCAACATGAGGTAGTTATATGAGATTTCAAATGGTAAATAAAACACTATGACATTTATATACATCACTTCCACACACTCTACCATGAATGTGCACCTATAGGTTATTGGAAGAAGAAAATCATGTGAAAACAAGGAACACATCTCATTGAATCCATTCAAGGTTTTGATCATCCATTTGGAGGTATTAAGATAGGCTTACAACTCATCGAAGGCCAAATGTAATGCACACTATCCATACTTATACTTACTACCTAGACATGAAAGTGCACCTACAGGTGTTTCAATAAAGAATGAACATATTAGAGTGAGAGTATGGAAATAGGTTTAAAACTCCCAAAGATGAAGATAATCTATTTAATAACTTTGAGAAAGGCCAAGATGGGATATAAGCCCATATAATGTCCACTATTTGAAATATCACCCCACTAACTATATATTGTAGGATCCACATACAGGTGGTACTAAAAAAAAATGGAGGTGTCATATAGAAGTTTTGAATCATGAGAAGGAAAACTTATTAAAGTCCTAATGTATTTTAAAGAGCATATCAAGCCTATTTGGAATGCTAAATTGGTAGATGAGATAGGGGATTAGCTTCAAAATGTGAAATGACTATATCTAGGGACCTTATCCCTAAAAGACAAAAATAAAACACCTAACCCTTTTGGAGATGTCTTATGACAATACCATGTTGAGTTTTGATCACTCCAAGTGCACTCATACAATAGCCATATCATATGGGTACAAATTTCTAAAGGAAGAAGGTAATTTAATCCTTTGGTTTTCTTACTAGGAAGACCTAAAGATGCACCTTTAACCACTAAATTCAGGCAGTGAAATCTACAAGATTTGAGTTATAAAGAGATATCTTCACCCAAGATTGTAATTTTGGACCTTACCAACATGATTAAATGGTTCTAAGTAATTAAAGTAGAGTTTTTTATTTAAAGGATCATCAAAACAAGTTGATATGCAACGTCTAGAACCTATCTACACCTACAAGTGTGCCTAATTCTAAAACTATCGACCTACACCTGACTGTATATGTATATATATATATATATATATATATATATATATATATATATATATATATATATATATATATAGTCTATGACCCAGGATTAAGCATGGATATTCAATAGATTAAAGAAATTTAAAAGCACGCCAATTTATTCCTAAGACCTCATATGGTTCCCATGGATCTTTTGACACAAGTTTTAAGGATAAAATCCACCTACAGGACCCTACACAGTCAACTGTAGTTGACTGTGAGGAACATAGATAAAAAGAGTTAAAGTTCTTGATGTGGACATAACCCAAGAATTAAATGAGTGAGTCCAAATAATTTATAAATGATCATGTAAGGATTCAAGTAAGCTTATGAAATGTTTTCAAAGCTTAAACTATGCAGGTAACCTATAATTATGATGCCTTGGATCAAAACACAGTTAGGAAATGCACATAGTCTTGAGATTTCAAGGTGTATGAAGGGATACATGGAAATCTATGTGATCTAGGAATTTGACTCAAGAGAGGATGGGTAGTATCATGTTAGTTTCAAAATGAAAACAAAATGAAAGAAACACACTAACTATCATAACATCTCTAGGCCTACACACTAGGAAGAGCTTAGTTAACAAACATGAATGAAACATAACTAAAATGCAAAAGAAAACTTTCTTTTACCTCCCTTAGATGATCCAAAATGCTTGTTGTAGTGGCTTTCTTAGCTTGTGCTCGTGAAGTACTTAGAAATGGAATCTTGGCTACCTCCATCTCTCCTTGGCACCTTTGGCTTATATATTGGATTGGATTGGAATCAATTTGGAATGGTAACACTAATTGCAATGGATTTTGGAATCATTTGTGTATTATAACTTTACATTCTTTTGTCTCCAAATTCATGTGGTGAGGCCTATTATTTATAAATTTTTACAAATGTCTAGAATCAACCTAAACCATCCATCCTAAGATTGAGATATGTGGTTGAAGATTAATTGAATTTTTGGAATTAAGTTTTTAATTATCCTCATCATGACATTGGAATAAGGGGAAATTAAGATGCATGGAGGGCATGAATCATGATATTTGTGGCATTTATTCCCTAGGGATGCCTTCCCAAGAAATGAGGTCACTTGATGATGAAGATATTCAGTATTCATTTCTAAAAACAATTATTCAACAAGTTTCCATGGAATTCTTAATTAGGTCCTAATTTGGTTTATCTTAAGAATGTTTAAGCACTTTGCGTAAAAATTATTCAAATTGATCAAAAAGTCTTATTATTGGTCCAAAATTTGACTAGATTAGAATTAAAAGGAAATGTCAGATGCATTGGATCTGTTATCCCATTTAGGATGTTATCATCAATAAATAACAAAGGCATACATCTTGTGCAAGATATTTTATAGGAAAGAGCAATCCATAACACCTATGTGCAAAATTGGCATTTTAACTCGAAATGATCTGATCAAAGTTAGTTGGCCCATAATTAGCATTACTTCATTTAGGGGTACCTTGGCCAAAATCAACACTTTAATATGTTATTTTCACATCATTTAACATGTTTTAGTATTTTTAGGCCAAATTGTGTATTTTGGGTAGAAATTTGTCAAAATCCTAGTTGGAGGTTATTAGTGCCCAGTTTTAGGTGTCTATAGTTTGCCCATATTTGGGAAGATGTTGAAAACCATAGGCAAAGCAATGTCTTCTCAAATAATGAGAGATGGCCTGTATGCCAAAAATAAGATGGTTGAAGAATAAATCTCTAAAAGGTTTTGGGAAGCCTATGATAATGCCCCCTCGAGGGAGTGGTTATCACATTTGTTGATGGATGGTCCCTAAAAAAGAAACAAGAAGAAAGCTAGAATTAATCCATGGTTGAGATTAATCCAAATAAGAAAATGCTTGCATGCATTGATGTAAAAAGGATGTTGATTTTCCTAAAGATATTTATAATCAGGTATAAAATTCAAACTAATGATTTGCCCATATGTAGTTATAATCATTAAGTAGACCTGGATTTGTTAAAAATGATGGTGCCCTAGTTAGGGCTGATTAGCAAGCATAACTCAATGATATAAACTAAAATACATATTAAAGATGAGCAGGTGCAAAGTGATGAAATAAATGAATAGAATAATAAAATTAATTAGTGTGAATGATTTAGTTGTACCTATCAATAAGGAGATGATCATCTTTATTAGTAATGATACAACTAGAATGGTTAAATGAGTTTTATTGATCAAGGGTGGGATGGAAGGTTTTGCCAAGGTGCCAAGGAGAAACTTCTATATCTCCATTGATTGTAAACCTTATTGAATCTAATTTGTACTATATCATGTGATGGTAGGCTTCCTGATCAAACACCATGAAGACTATCCCAAAATATGCATAAGGACTTACTCCTGATCCAATAAACACTCAAAAATAATGCACCAATGATAAAAACCATGGTGATAATATTGACGTATGAATATGGATAGACTCAAGAATAATGTGCCCAAGGAATCATCCAATGAACACATATAGACTGAGTCGAGGCAATAATTATGAAAGCAAAAAATAGGCAAGTGAACAAACAAACAAACAAATAGAAAAATAAATAAAAAAAAAAACAACCTAAAATAAACAAACAAATAGAAAACTTGAAAACAAAAGCAACAAAAAGCATCCTAACAATGACCATGCCCTAGTAAGGTGGATCAAGGATAATTGAATAGGCTTAGATATGATAAATAGTTCTGAATTTTTGAAAAATTAGAATGTTTTTTAGATTTTTGAGGTATCTTAACTCATTAGAGAAAGACAAGATACCTACTCTCAAAATGGTGAGAGCATTTGGCTTAGGTTGCTCACAAAATGGAGAGAGTGTATGGAAAGGGGGATTGAGGTGACATCAACATGAATTGAGCATGACCCACATAGTCTTGAAATGACCTCAAGTCATAGTAATTCCATCTACACAAAAGGTGAAAAAAACAACTAAGTCCCAATAAGTTCTCAAATTTGACAAATGACGATTCAAATGAAAATAGTAATGAAAAGATGATGCAATAATGCATGATAAACAAGTGTTTCCCTGAGTTTTCCCATAGGCAGTTATAAATAGGATACAAAGACATAGGTCAATGATACTAATTTGCCCATAGATGGTTATAATTAGTAGTAAGACTGGTGAAACACTGATTACCCATAGGTGGTTATAATCAAGCTCACATAAACAAAATTGATAGGATGAAAGATATCTTGCCAGATCGATTGTAACACTACTATTATAGACTATAATTGAAACACAAATTGGATTGATTATTGAAACTTTATCATAATCCTCTCACAAAAAGTGCAAGAACTAAAGGAATCAAGATCAAAATAGGATTGGGTAGGATGACTAAAAATAGGCTTTGGTCTATTAGGAATGGAATGGTAGGATGGTATGGTCTAGCTTAGAATAATGATGGTTTGTTAATTGGGTTAAAATGGTAAGAGGGTTGACCCTAGTGATGGGGTAAAAGGCTAGGATCTTTGACAATGGCAAAAGGATATGTAACAATGGTAATGGCATAACAATGTGAAATAATATGGTACATATTCTTGGCCTAGGTATGGTTTTTTATTCTATTGTTCCTGTTGATGGGGAGATGCACATCCTAATCAATAAATGATATAATAAATGATCATGTTAATTTGTAGCCCAAACCTTGTCTGAATAACTACTCTATCAAAAATAGCTTGCAAATTTGGTTGTCAATAATGCTTTTGTGATCTCCATTGGTAATTGATTTTGATTATTTCAAACATTGAGACAAGGTATCCTTGTAGCCTCTATAAAGTAAAGTGTGGCTATGGATGGTAAATAGGGATAAATAATAGATGGTAGGTTTGAATGTGAAATGAAATGGTAGATGATAATGGAATGTATAATGGTGGGGAAATAAATGAAGATCAAGACTTTTAGTCACACGTAATGTTGTTGATTCCAAATTCAACATAATTTTAGTTATGGTAGGGTTGAAGACTTGTTATCTCAATAAGACCACTATATTTTTCTATTATTTGATCTTAAGAGTAAATACCATCTGATTACGCTATAGATTGGAAGCTATTTTGATTTGATCTTTGATTTTGTCTTCATCAAGCAGTGAAGAACTTTTGTGCTTAACTATTGGTGCCTGAATGAGGTTTTCACCAATAAATTTGTCTTGATTATCTTATATCACCTCTGAGAAGGTTTCACTAATGAACATTGTATTTTGACTTTGATTTTCTTCTAGTGCTTGTAAAAAAGTTTCACTAGAAGATGCTAAGTTGTGACTTTGATTGTCCCCTATTACCTCTAAAAAAATTTCATTAAGAGAGTGTTCTTCTATTATATGAATGTGGTCTTGGTCTCCTTTCTCTTCTTCAAATTCTATGTCACCATGGGTATAGTTCAATAAAGTGTGATTTTTTTGATCCAAATCAACACTTGTAAGAGATGGAATGTCAATAATATGGCTATTTTAGTTGATGGTAATGGCTTGTGGAATGGTAATGGAATGGGTGGAGGTTGTACAATCATCATAGAATATATTAGGATAACTTGTGTCAAAGCTGAAGTAATCATCCTAAAAAATCATAAAAGGATAAAAAAAATGTATTCAAATTGATCTATAAGGCATGCGTAACCAATGTTGTAACAACCATGAACACATTCTTCTTCTAAATATGATTCTAACTCAAGGGACTCTAAATCTGATGTTGAGACTGATGTTGATTCTGATTTTGATTCTAAATCTAATGTTGGTTCAAGAATAAAACCTAAATCTAACTCTGATTCTTTATCTAATTGGTACTCTATTACAATGATGTCTTATTGAATTCTTGGTATTGGATAAGTAATAACCTATAATGGCATGATGGGCTCCACTAAGATTGGTTTATCAAAGTGAGACTTTTATAGGATGGGAAATAAATAAAGAGACAACTCCTCAGAGACTGGCTTGTCAATAGGAGACTCTTGCAAAATAGGCACATGGTTGAGGTAATGATGTGGCCAAAGGTAGTTATAATCATTAAGAAGTGACTCAGTAAAGACTAACTCATCAAATTAAGACTCCTTAAAAACTGGTATAAGATCAATAGGTAATTTATCATAGGTTAACTTATCACAAGTGGTTGGTTCAACAAAAACATCTCAGATTGGTTGGCTCTTTTGGCCTTGGTTTCCAATGAGCTAGAAAATACTAGTTTTGAACACAGCTTGGTCTATGAATGATTGGATCAGTTGATGTTTGGTTGGGATTTTTACTATATGAGGAATGACTTGTGGTTGGATAATGGTAGGGCCTTGAAGAGCATGATTGCTTGCATGAGCCAAAATATAAAATCTTGAGATGGTAATGATAGGGAATTGTGGGGCTTGATTGTCACACAAGCCAAAGGACTAGGTCTTGAAATGATGAAGGGGCATTATAGAGCTTGATTTCTCACATAAACCAAAGGATGAGGTCTTGGTATAGAAATGGTTGGGCATTGTGGAGCTTGGTTGCTCATGCAGACCAAAGGATGAGGTCTTGGTATGGGAATGGTATGACAGTATAGTCATAGAATAGAAATGGTATGATGTGGTGGAGCCTGATTACTTGTATAAGCTAAAGCATCCAAGTCTTCCTCATAAACCTTATCATCCCAATTATGAGTTGGCTCATAAGCTAGTTCTTGACTATGTTCTATATATTGATTATTGAAAAGAGGGTATAAACTCATATCCCAAATAACATTATCTATAGTTGGATCTTTAACGTTCTCTTCACAAGTCTCTTCATACCAATCAAGGTCTTGAGTTGGATCATAAGTTATTTCTTGACTTTGTTCCCATGAATGATTAATATGAGGTGGATTCAAATTTATCTCACAAACCATATTAACATCATTGGGGTCTTGACTAAAGCCATAAAAGTCAATTTTTGTGGCCATTCTATCATAAGTTTTATTGTAAGTGACTCCACCATAAACGTAGTGAGACATATCTATGTAAATGATGAAATATTTGAAACAAAAAGGATTAGAGTTTTACAAACTCTAAAAAACTATGTCCAAAGGACAAATGGTTCAAGCTTTGTCTAATTGGGTCAAAAGGTGGATTTGTATCTCTAATGTGGTCTAAAACTGGAGCTATATCTTCAAAATAATTTGTGCTAAGACTTGGCATAAAAAATCCTAACATCAAATGTCTAATGTCAAATGTCATATGCACAAAAGATAAAGTGTCTAAAAAAACTGACATGTCAAAGGTCTAGGTCAAAGTGTTCCAAACAAGGTCTAAATTAGGAAAGGGAAAAGTTGAGTGACTATTTCTTTTGTCCAAACATGGAGTCAAAAGTTAGGCTCAAAAAAATAGGCATATGCCAGGAATTTTGGCCAAATGACATCAAAAATTAGACTTGAAACAAAGGTTGATGTGATTTGATTTAATCTAACAAGTTTGGAAACAACTTTAACATAAACCCAGCACATGAAATCAAACATAAACATGATTAGTTGGCATAATACATAAGACAAAAGGCCCTTTGAAGAAAGAATGTGTTCTCTAAAATAAAGGTACAAACAATGATGAGGATAGGCATTAAACAAACAAACCATCAATAGTTTTCAATTTTGGGTAATCAATTACCTAAAGTTATGCAACCCAAAAGAGAAAGATCTATGTATCAGCCCCATGAATTAAGGCTTAAAAAAAAATCAATCAATGTTTGGATCTAAACTTGACAAGTCTAATTGAAAACTCAAAGATGAAAACTAAGATTTGACCAAACAAGCTAGACAAGATTGGACATCATGATAACACAAGACAAAGGTCCAAATGGTATACATGACATGGTTTAAAACAAATGGTTTTTGATACAAGGTATACTAATATTGAAATAATTTGAGAAGACTAATGACATAAGCATACTTGAATAATATGGTCTATGTTATGCTTCAAAAACTTAAAAAGGCTCAAACGATTTGACATGATTTGGGTAGGATAACACTACCCTTCTTAACTTAAATACATAATTTTGACATGGCTTATAAACAAACAAATAAGTTTTATCCTCAAATCATACCAAGCAAAAATGACTAAAATACACAAGTATAATCATCCAAATCCTAGCAGAGGTATGGAAAAATGGGGTTGACTAAACTAGAAAGATTTCAAACATTTCTAGGGAAATCAATTACACAATGAATTTCATGTCAAATAATGCAAAAGACAATCATGGAAATTAGGTGATCATAGCATTGGCTAGTTGTAAAAAGGTCTAGTCTTTTTTACAACCACTAAATCCTACTATTTTCTCAGTGTAGTGAGATGTCCAAATTTAGATGTCTCATGTGCAACTCCAAAGGAGCCAAATGAAGTCAATGTCAGAAGATGAAACCCTAAGTCAAAGCTTTCCTAAATAATCATGGAAGGTGATGAAGTCCCCCTCGCAGGCCAAGTTTACATAAAAATAAAGAAAACATGACAGTAGAAAGACTTTAGGGTCATTTTCAAGGTCACCCAAACTTTGATGAGTTTTTAGGGAGTGCCTTAGACGACTTTATTTCTAAGCCTTGGACTAGGATACTTACAATAGGAATGGCACTTTTGATTCTAAGGGTTCCCTAAAGGGGACAAATGAAAGAACATACATACAACATCCCTCTTTTTTCCAATCAAAATCTAATTAAATAACTATTGAAAACAAGAATTGATAAGTGTGTTCAATTTTAAGCCCAAATGAAAGATTTGGTGGTGTTCATTTGACCCCTTGGTCTTAGATGCAAATTTTGAAAACATTCACCATAAACATCTAAATTCTTTTATTAAACACCAAAACACGGTTCCTAATTGATTTTTAAGCATGCAAAAGGTGATCTAAACATGTTTTGAGTAAATTTCAAGCTTTTTCTTGTAGAAAAATGTTAGCATGCCCTTTAGCTTTGAATCTCTTTTTGATTTGCAATAATGAACTTTAGGAAAAGAGTTCTCAAGTCTGTGTTAAAAAAAAGTGACTGACGTCAGTTATATAATATTGATGATGGTTACTTTTGCTAACTGATGTCAGTTATCTAATCAACAAAAGTTACACCAATGTGACCATCGACAGGTATCTAACTGATGTCAGTCTTTCCAATAGATGTCAATTAAGCTATGTAACTGATGTTGGTCTTACTTGCTGATGTCGGTTACTGTGTAAAACCATGGCAAATTAAAAAAAAAAAAAAAGTTATGAAATTAATTTTCAAGAGTTTTAAGGGTCCAAATGAATATTTTAAAGCTATAAAATGATCTTATTCATGTGTGGGATGCATCTTGTCCCACCAAGAATGTCATTATGTGATCTAAAAATTTGACTCAAGAGAGGATGGTTAGTATGGTGTTAGTTCCAAAATGAAAAGAACACACTAACTAGCATAACATCTCTAGGCCTAGACACTAGGGAGAGCTTAGTTAACAAATATGAATATAAAACACAACTAAAATGCAAAATAAACCTCTTTTTATCTTCTTTGGATGCTCCAAAATGCTTGTTGTAGTGGCTTGCTCGGTTTGTGCTCATGAAGTATTCATCAAAGGAGGCTTGGATATCTCCTCTTCTCCTTAGAACCTTATGGCTTTAGATTGGCTTGGATTGGAATCAATTTGTCATGGTAACACTAGTTTCTTGAATATTTTTGAACCAATTTAGCATTATAAATTTTCATAATCATGTCTTAGAAATGATGTTCTTGGCCTCTCTATTTATAGATTTTTGAGAATGTCTAGAATCAACCTAAACCATCCATCCTAAGATTGAGATGTGTGATTGAGATTTAATTGAATTTTTGGAATTAATTTTTTAATTATCCTCATCATGACATTGAAATAATGGTAAATTAAGAGGCATGGAGGGCATCATGGAAGGCATTGATGAGGCATAGAGGGCATGAATCCTGATATTAATGGCCTAGGGATGCCTTCTAAATAAATGAGGTCACTTGATGATGTATATATTAAATATTCATTTTTAAAAACAAGTATTTAAATTTTTTCCATGGAATCTTAATTAGGCCCTAATTTGGTTTAATTAGCTCTTAAGCATGTTTAAGCACTTTGTGCATAAATTAATCAAATTGATTAGAATGTCTTGTTATTGGTCCAAAATTTGATTGTATTAGAATTGAAAAGAAATGTTAGATGTGTTGGATCCATTATACCATTTATGATGTTATCAACATAAAATAACAAAGGCATATATCTTGTGCCAGAGATTTGATAAGAAAGATCAATATAGAGCACCTAGGTGCAAAATTAGCATTTTGCCTCGAAATGATATGATCAAAGTTAGCTAGCCCATAAATTATATTACCTCATTTAGGGATAACCTAGAAAAAATAATCACTTGAATATGTCATTTTCACATCACTTAGCATGTTTTAGTGTTTTTAAGCCAAATTGTGCATTTAGGGTAGAAATTGGTCAAAAGCATGGTTGGAGGTTATCGGTGGCTAGTTTTAGCTGTCTATAGTCTAGAGTGATGAATGGATTGAGAATACCTACATAATGATAAGATAAGTCTCTATATGCAGTTTAAAATGAAAAAAATCAAGAGAGGACCTTAAGGATGCATCACATAGTCCATATGACAAACCTTGTACATAGTCTGTCTTCCTCAAAGTCTATCTTAGATTTTAAAAGAGTTGGAGGATATAATTACCTTAAAAAGGGATGAAAATTAGTAAAAATCATATATATTAATTTAATAATCTCATAAAACATTTATTTTTTCTAGGAAAATAGGGTAAGTACCCTCTATTTTGTCTCAGATAGAGGGTACTCCCCTAGAGAACAAATTGGTAGGTTTTGAAGAAAGGGAGATAAAAGGGTAGAGTAAGAGGAAAGTAAACCTTGCAATAAGGTGTGGAAATTTGAATAAAACATATAAAAACATGATTAACCTTTAATATAAGGAGGAATCCCAATAGGGTGATCTAGACCCTTAAAGTTGCAAACAAACCTATTAGGCATGGTTATGCCTAGAATCCAAATGGGAGGTCAATTTCAATTCTAACTATAAGAGAGAATTATAATGGATTTTATAATTTTTTTAGGGTCATTTTAAATTTAAATTATAACTATAGGAGATAATTATAATGGATTTTATAATGTTTTTAGGGTCATTTTAGATGTTTCAAAGCTTTTTGGGATGTATATAAGCCACAAGGAAAGGCACTTTTGGCTTAGGTCCAAGTCAAGCTTGCAAGGAAGGAAGAAAAAGGTCAAGTGGGCAAATTTGGAAGCTCATAGATACTTTTATGCTTTTCATGGAAACTAAAGGGGATAGTATGAGTTTAATAGGGTCATGAACAAACATTTTGTGTAATTAGTTTCTCTTTCCAACGTCTGTCATATCTTTATAAACAAAGCTTAAGAGCAAAAATGGTCTAAAACCCTACTAAACCTTTTATAAGGACCCAATTGAGAAAAAAAGGATAGAGATATATCATAATGGGCTATAATGGGCATAAAATTTCTTGAAAATTGTATAAGAATCTTCAAGTCCCATCCCCATCTCCTTGAGGCATTCGCTATTTGTATGAATAGGGTACATAATTGGATTCTTTGACTATTTTGTGCATTGACCATGTTATAAGAGGTTTCAAGAGATGATATCAAATTTAGGAGAGATATTGAGACATATTATAACTCAATATGGTCATTTCATGATCCATAAAAACTCTTAAGTATGTCTACTAGTAACTTCATCTCAGCCAGTCAAAACTAGTAAAGTGAAAAAGATGGTGAGAAGTGTGAAAAATTCAAGTGGGAACTTATTTTAGGTTTACCTAAGAAATATAAGGACATTTAGGGTCTTTACAAGTTTTATCCACTCACATATATTTTCATGGAAAATTGAATAGAATTTTGAGGCCAAGTGTAAGGGGTGACTAAAAGAAGAGTTTCTTTTACTACAAGTAGTGATGACTCACTTTTAGAGGGATATAAATTATTAATAATGTACCCAATGCATGGATAATCATTTCCATAACCCCTCCCTATTATTTATATAATTAGATCTATCCCTAGTTATTTTTGGGATGTTCTAACAAGGGGGAATGATAAAGACAATTTTCTTGTGGAAAATAAGGAGTTTCACACTACATTTCATGAGTTACATAGTTTGGAGAGCCATTTATCCTATCAAACCTTGCATGGTATATCTCTTATTTCATTAATCTTCACATGTAACTACTATTCTTATCTTGACACCTATTCTTGTGACCTTTTAACTTCTTGTTTCTCTTCTCTCTCTAAAATTCTATAAGTAGTGACTTTTTTATCTCTTTAGGGTGGCCTCCATTGGTTATGGTGAAAACTTAGACATTTTTGTATTTTAATGTCTCTTAAATAAATAATAAAGTTAATTTTCATACTTACATGTTGCATAATTAAGTTTTATTACAATCTTGTTGATGTTGTCTAGTAGAAGATAATCTTTTCTAGCATGTTGTCCTTGATTGTCCACCAAATATGCATAAGAGTAATTATTACAGGTCTTTATTAGTGTTATTTCTTAGTGTATAATAGTTTTAAAATTGTTTTATAATTTTATTCTCTAAAAGATCATTATTATCCCTCCAAAGCATCAATATACCTCCTAAACCTAACATATGAAGCATTAATGTAACAATATTTCTTGAGTTCTGAGTTATGTGTGAAAGAAGGTTTGATTTTCTCTAAGTAGTATTAGTTAAATTAATATGAGGAAAATCATTATTGGTGCATCACCTTTTTAATTTTTATTTTATTTTCTTAAATATTTTCATGCAAAGTTGATGATTAAGGAAGTGTTTAAAGAGTGCATCAAGGGAACTATCCCTTTTAGAGATTCATCTCACCTATTTTTTACCCACAGCTTGTGAGATGTTTTCGTTGTGCCACTTGGATGAGGAGATATGGGACATCTCTTCAAGGGGTGAAAACATAAGTGACAATTTTTTTTGGCATGCCTGATGGGACTCTAAGTCCTAGAAAACTATCCAAGATTGATGTTGATCTTGGCATATTTGTAATTACAAAAACATCTATATTTAGTACCTAGTGACTCCACTAAGTTTTTAGCTCTTTGGTTGTTGATCAATCCTAATTTTCCATGTTGAAGGTAACCACTAGGTCTACTACTAAAAATATACCTTTTGAGTTTCTGTAATTGCCTTGTTATTCTAGAAAGAGGTTGAGATTTGTGAATACTCATCCTCATATAAGGAAGTTTATTTTTAAAAAACTAAGTAGAAGTATCTTATTTAGTTCAACCCATAATAATCACAATCTACATTCTAATATACCTATAAATCTGCCTTTTTTAGCCTTCATTGGATCATCTCCTTCGAATCTTGCCTAATATGACCAAATTTTAGAGCAAACATAAAAGTGTTCTATGTTTTAGTGGAGAAGGTCTTATTACTCCCATTGAACACATTAAAAACATGGTAAATTTATGCAATATCCATAATATCACTCAAGATAATGTATCCATTAGACTATTAGAATTGTCTTTTAAAGGGAAAGATTTAGATTGGTATGGAACTCTACCTCATGCTTTTATTACTTCATGGGATGAACTAGGAAATAAATTTTCTAAGAGGTTTGAAGAGATGAGTGATTATTTGTCACTAGTTGAGCAACTGAATACTATCAAGAGGGATCCTCAAGAGTTCATGAAATATTTTAATTCTAGATTTAAAAAGACATGAGATAGGATCCCATCCATTGTGAGACCCACTCCAAGTATGACCTAAAGTCATTGAACAGTGATGTAGTCATGATGATCCAATCTATGGGTGGGAATACACTACATGGTGCCTATGAGATAGCTATTAATGCTGATAATTTTCTTGTTTAAGAAGGAAAGATTGCTCCTACACTACCAATGCCATTGTTTCCTAATTTACAACTTCCTAGTCAAATTGCATTACCTAATTTGGCTCATTTGCCTAATAGCCAAGAGAAGTCTACCATTTCCCCTAACAATGATATTTTTGAAGTAAAAATTTTGCTTCAAAGTATTACTAATGAGTTGGTTTCTCTCAAAAGATAACATGCCCAAAATTATAGGCCTTATTAGCCTTATAATTAGTTTGGACAAGTAGGCATCTTTTTTAAGGTAATGATTAAGGACAAGGTCAAATAACTCAAGATAGACCTTAAAAAAGTTTCAATCCTAATTTCCCATAATATTATATAGCTCTTGTTCCTATTCAAAACAATATTTTTCAAGAGCAACCATCATACCCTTCCTATGACCAAAATCAAGGCCAAGTTTCATATGCCAATGAAATCCCTAGTAAAGCCATGATAATGCAAGGTAGTCAAGTACCTCAAGTTCCTAATTTTGAGGTTCCAATACAAAATGGAATGGATAATGGAAAAAAAAAATATGATTATACTATTATCAATCATTTAGAGGGATAATTTTGTTCCATGAATCAATTGGGAATTTTAAATAATGTGATTTCTAATGTATCCTGTAACACTAGAATTAAATTTGATAATCATATAGTTATAGTTATATTTTCTAGTAGTAATTTTTTTTTTAATAATTATAATTATATTCATAAAAATAATTATATAAAATTTGTAAATTTTAAAATGTATTTTTGTGAGAAAAATTAAAATGTAAATTTAGATTGTGGGCTAAATTTGATAGTTATATAATTATATTTATAATTTTAATGGTAAGATACAATTAATTTTTATAAAAAATTATATTAAATATAAAGTAAAATTTTAAACAAATCATAATTTCCTCTTCCAAATTTTTATAGTATTTTTCACATGCAACTGCCCAAATACAATTTTTTTGTGAATTTGTAGATTATTTGCCACCTTTTGATTGTGGTTTTAAGCAAAGGGAACCTTCCCTCTAAATAGGGGGGAGGTACTTTGCCCTACATAATATTGAAAAAATCCATCTCTTGTCTTGTGACCAAATAATTTGCTTACAAATACCAAAACTATCAAAACCCATAAACAAATCAGAATGTTTCTCCAACATAGTGTCTATTTGCAAGGTCACCATGGTCATTATAATATGACTAGACTTTATAAACATCTACCTAGCATGCAATTTTTTTTTTCCACTACCTTCAATTGTTGGCATGGTCAATTTTATTTCTAGACGTGAGATGCTCTCCTAGATAAATTCTTCTAGATACAACCAAATCCAAATTTATCCCAAAGATCAACACATAACTACATTCATTACTGGTTGGGGCACCTATTGTTAAGTCAAAATGCCCTTCGGCCTTAAAAACACGAGTGCATCATATATTTCAAGAGGCACAAGGGATAAATTAGGGACCTATTTTGACTCCTCCATCACCCCCAATGGTATGTGTGTCTAACTCAGATCCTAAGGTGTAAGAAAATCAGAAATTTTAGAATTCAAGATTATATCCTACACATCCATCTTCATATGATACACCACAAAGTACTCATGCTTCCAAAGATTAATTCAAGACGAAAAATTGTGTTATCAATGGTGTGGATAAAATTAATAAGTAACACATGAATATTTAATTATGAGACTCATTTACAATACTGAGATAAAAGGATATTCTCAAAAAAAAATTGCTTAGACTAAGTAAACTAGTTGGATCAACAAGGATGGAAAATGTTGTTTTGGTAAATGGAATTCAGCCCATTGATGGAAAAGTAAAGAAAATAGATAATAATCCTAATTTTTATATATCCTTTATTACTTTTTATTTCATAATTGTATCATAGATAATGGGGCTAGTACCTCAGCCATGCCTAAGTCAATAATGGGTAAACTAGGCCTCAAGTATGAAACAATGGCTAAAGGAGTTCTAAAATTGGATGGATCACCAACAAAGAAATTGGGAGTGGTTAATAATCTAAATTTGAATTTACATTATTGTCTTAATTTATACATCTCTCATGATGTTTTTGTTATAGATTTACCCCCATACTTTGCTCTTTTTTTGTTAAGAGAGTTTATAGACAAGATAGGTGAATACCCAGCAAAAAAATTAGTCATACATGGTTTATAAAACAAGGTATGGTACCAAGGTAAATATTGAATACTAAAATCTTCATCACAATAATTTATATCCCTATATGCCTAAGCTTAAAAATTTCAATTATACTATTATTGATGAGGAAAAACTTCACATGGATTAATCTCTAACTTCTTCTGTTGAAGGAGTTTTTGATATACATCTAGATGAATGGGGAGATGAACACTATGAACATGATCCTTATATCCTCATAGAATAATATAGTCTTGGAGTGTATTTTATTCAAGAACAAGACCCTTTCATTCCAAATTTGATGAATCCAAAGGAGACTATGGATGGTCTATGGCAACTATTTTTTATGGATCAAGAAGCAAGGTTGGATCAAGTGGTGAGACAATGTTAGTATATCCATCCAAGGAAATGTATTACTCTAATGTCATACTTAACTTCAGTTGTACTTGTAATATATTAGAATATGAGGCCCTCATTCATGGCCTTGAGTGGGATAGAAAAATAGGTGTAAAGAAGTTACAAATTTATGGTGATAGTGAGTTAATTATGAATCAAGTGAGAGGTCAAACTATGACTAAGAAATCTTTGCTTAAATCCTATGAGCATAGAGTGTGGCATATTGTAGAATATTTCCAAGATTTTAAAATTCAATATATACCAAGAGAAGATAAAAAACATGTTGATAGGTTGGCAGCCATTGGAGCTCAGTTTGATGTTCCAAAGGGGATAAGAGATGACAAGAACTAGCCTCATATCAAAGTGATTGTAAGTCCCTCTATACCTAATAATGTCACTAATTGGAAAGTATTTGATAGTGACCATAAAATAGATCTTTTTATACAAGAGGAGGTTGAGTTTTCCTCAAAAAACCAATCCAAACTACAACAATAATTTGGATGGAAATTTGTATAATTGAAGACAAACAAGATCCCTAAGGGCTTTGTCACACTTGAAAGTATTTTTAATGATGATGATCATTTAGAGAAGGAAAAGGTAACCATGTATACTAAACAAGAAAAATATGAGAGAGTAAAAATATTCAAAGATAATTTGCTTTCTCTTGGGAAGGTGTGTACTAGAAAAGAAAGATATGTTTTCATTGAATTATGTAAAAAATTTGATGATATCTTTGCATGAGAATATAGTGATTTAAAACTTTTTGATCCAAAGCTAGATCAACATACCATAGAGTTAAATTATAATGCTAAGCATATCAAGGAAAAACAAAAGGCAATCAGTCCTAAGATTGATCCTCTTATGATAAAGGAGCTTACAAAGTTGATTGAGTCTAAGATCATTTTTCCTATTAAGCATTCATCTTGGGTGGAAAACTTATTCCTCATAAGGAATAAGAATGGGGAGACTAGGTTATGTGTTGACTTCAGAGATTTTAATAGATTTTATTTGAAGGACCATTATCCTCTTCCTTCAATGGCAAAAATTTTACAAGTTGTGGTAGGTATTGAAAGGTTCTCACTCCTTGATGGATATTCAAGGTATAATCAGATTTTGGTAAAGGAAGGAAATCAATACAAGATAACATTTAACACTAAATGGGGTACATATGCTTATAGGAAAATTAATTTTGGTTTTTCTAATGCTAGGTAAACCTTCCAACGTGTAATGGATATGAATTTTCAAGGCCTAATAAATGATATAGTGTTGGTGTATCTTTATATTATCATGGTCATCTCCTAGGATGCAAAGGATAATTTGAATAATATTAGTAATATTTTTGAGAAATGTAGAGAGTTTGGAATCTCTCTTAATCCAAAGAATTGTGTGTTTGTTGTTCATTAAGGAAAACTTTTGGGACACATTATTTCAAATAAAGGTTTACCCATAGATCCTGAAAGGGTGAGTGTAATCTTGGCATTGACTTTACCCAAACAAAAGAAAGGTTTGAAAAGCTTCTTTGGAAAAATAAATTTCATAAGTATTTTTATTCTTGATTTTGATAATTTAGTCAAGCCTCTAACCTCTATGATAAATAAGTATGAAGTGTTTACTTGGACAAGGATAAGGAAAGAGAGTTTTGAAGATATCAAGCAAGCTATTGCTCAAGATCCAAATCATTCAAGTCCTAATTTATCAAAGGATTTCAAATTGTATACTTATGGAAATGAAGAAGTAATATCTACCATGCTCACTCAATCAAATGAAGAAAACTTGGAGAAGCCTATTATTATTTTTAGTCAAGGATTGGAAGGCTATGTGGTAAGGTACACTTATGTAGAGAAGTAATAACTTTTAGTTGTTAAAATCATAAATAAGTTTAGGCACATGTTATCTAAAAACAAGATTCATATATTGGTACCTCATAATAATTTCAAAGACTTCCTTTTGATTAGATGTTTATATCAAAAAAGATCTGGTTGGATTATAAAAGTAATAGAGTATGATGTAGAAATTAAGACAACCAAACTAGTGAAAGCGAGGGGATTATGTGAACACCTTGATTCAGATTTAAAGGAAAAAAAGGATGTTGTTTTAACCCTTAAATATGATCCTATGACAACTACATCCTCATTAATGAGGATTTGGACAAAAGAAATGATCAATTTTCTTCAAACTGGTGAATCCCCACAAGGCCTAGATAGATCCAAAAGAAGGTACTTCATATTACAATCTATTATTTATGAACTTGTTGATGGAGTGTTGTTTAGGAAAGATTTATTAGGTGTACTATTGAGATGTGTTGAATCAGATCAACTTGAGAAGATATTATTTAATTTTCATGGTGGACCAATAGGCGGTTAATTTGTTCCAAGGACCATAGCTACCAAGGTTATGAGAGATGGTTATTTTTGGCCTAGTTTTTTTAAAGATACTCATGACTGGGTAAGGAAATGTCAAAAATGTGCTCTATTTTATGGAAATAAAAATATTTCAGCCTTACCTCTTCATCCAATACAAGTATACCAACCTTTATGTAATAGGGTCTAGATTTCATAGGCTTAATCAACCCACCTTCTAGTGTTGGTCATAAATGGGTGTTAGCTACCATAGATTACTTTAAAATATTGGTGGATGTATCTCTCAAGTTAGTAAATTAAAATTCAATTTTATACTTCTATGAAAGCACAGTGACAAGAAGAATGGAGAAAAGGGCGATAGCGGAGCTGGGCGCGACAGCAGAAGGTGGAAGCCCCACAACCCTGTTGCAAGTTGAATCCCCCATGGTAGGACAACCTTTTTCTGGTAGGAATTTGTAGGTATAGGAACAAGAGACCTTTTATGTGAGTGATAGAACTGAGTTAAACAAGGTCAATGGCTACCTGCCACGCAGACAGGATAGACCTGTGTTAGTGATTCCCCTAGAAATGGTCAAAGAAGATGTGGATTATTTAGCATCTCATGTGCTAATTTGTAAATTCCTTGGAATCCAAATATCCCTAACGGCCCTGGAAGCCTGGATCCACTGATCCTAGTAGACTGAAGGAGATTTTGATATCATGTTAGTAGGTAACATCTATTTTTTGGTCAATTTCTCTTGCATCTCTGATAGGAATCAGATTTTCGAGGGAGGCCCATATTTTTATGATAGAAACGGTCTATTTATAAAACCTTGGCATGTGGGGTTTAATTCTGTAGAGGATCTCCCATCACAGGTCCCAGTTTGGGTCTATCTTTCGAGACTTCCTCTAGAGTTCTAGAGGGAGGACATCTTGAGGCAGATTGCAGCTATGATAGGAACACCAACAGTTATTGCTCACCAATATATAGATAAGAAGGTCATTTCCTATGCCTGCATTTGTGTGGATATTGACATCAACAATCCATTTCTAGATTCCATGGAAATATGTTTGGGCACATCATCCTGGATACAACAAATTGACTATGAATCCATCCCTTTTCGATGCTAAATTTGCCATGTGTATGGCCACCTGTAGCGCCAATGTCCTCTTGGGACCAAAGGTGCTAGTACTTCAGAGGAACCATCTGTTACACGAATGGCCAATGCAAATATGAAGAAGGGATAGTTGGACCCATCTGGTAGCAGGAACGATTAGACAAACTGTGAGTCAAAAGGGAAAGCCCAGCTCAATACTCCAAGCACAGAGCAAGGTCCTTCCAGCTATAATAGTCAGGACATAGATGATTTTATCCCAATTAGACGTAAGGCTAGAGGAAGAGGCCTAAAGTGCACTCATTTGGACCGCCAAGGAAATGCTGGTTTTAACCATTTTGGAGCCCTAGATAACATGATCATTGAGGTGGGTATCCTAGTTGGGGAACAGGAGGAGAATCTGGTTATGGAAGAGAAGAAAGACACAGCTATTGCCTCCCAAGATATTGTCATTCAGCAGGCTCTAGCGGCTATTTTTAACCCAAAATCTGATGAGTTAGTGGCTTTATCTAAGATGTGAGATAAGGAAATGCGTTGGGCAGATGTGGTTAAAGATGTTGGGGCATCTAGTAAAGAAAAGCGATCCTCTTTGGCCCTGGGATTAATGCAGTGACCTTTCAAAAAAGCCTCCTTTTCCACACCTGCTAGAGCTAGACGCAGGAAGGATCAAGATAGAATTAAACTTACAGGTGATTTATTGGTAGAATTAGGGATGGTGAAGACCTTGGACGAACACTTCCCTCAATCTACCCAATGATTATTCTATCATGGAATGTGAGGGGGTTGAATATCATCCCCAGAAAAAAGGCTATTCATAAGTTGGTGAGATACCATTATCCAGATATTTTGTGTATCCAAGAGACCAAACTTTATGTGGAATCCTTATTCACCTGTTGGCCAAATATTTGGTAGTTGGGGCAATGCTAGGGTGTTGGTGCCCTAGGGACAGCTGGGGGTCTTGCTATTTGCTGGGATCATAGGAAAGTAGTGCCAATCCATTGGTTGTCCTGTACCTCAGGCCTCTCAATGGTTGTTTCATCTCTGGAGTCTGGTGAATAGATATTGGTCACAAATGTGTATGCTTTGGTTGATCTTCCAGGTCAAATTAGGCTATGGGACCACATTTGGTATGTCAGGAGCTGCCATCCTTTTCTGCCCTAGATTGTTGCAAGAGACTTCAATGCTATTCTCATCCTAGAGGAGAAGAGAGGAGGATTTGCTCAGCTGGGACCTTCTTCGAAGCTTCTTTGACAAAACATTGATGATTTACATATTTCAGATGTTAAACCCCTTAGAGGTATCTTCACATGGAACAACAAAAGGATTGGAGATGAGGCTATTTCGAAATGCCTAGACAGGTTTTTGGTCTCTTGTTTTTGGCAATCTAGATCCATTTCTCTTTCTTCTAAAATTTTGGACTGGAGGGGGTCTGACCATTGGCCTATTAAACTCTCTTTGTGCCATATTTATGCTCCTAAGAAGCCCCCCTTCAAGTTTCAATTAATGTGGCTGTGGGAGCTGTCCCTTCATGCACTAATGGCTCATTGGTGGAGGCATGGTGGTCTGAATTATGGCACAGCTATGTATTCCTTTTCTAAGAAGCTTCAACATGTTAAAAGAAAATTGTAGTTTTGGAACAACCACTACTTTGGAAACCTCCATACCATGAATAAGAGAGCATAGGATAGGCTAGACTCTATCACCAGGCAAATCTGTGACCTTGGCCTGTCTGAAGACCTCTGAGCGGTGGAGTTACAAGCTTCTACGGATCTAGGGGAATGGGAGCTTCGGGAAGATTTTTTTTTGGAAAAAGAAGGCTCATGTGGATTAGCTCTAGGAGGGGGACAAGAACATGGATTTTTTCCATAACTCCATGCAGAATCAATGGAACAAAAGTTTCATCTCATCCCTAATGACTTCGGATGGTAGGTGCCTAACTTCCTCTCATGACATATTCAGAGAAGTTATCTAGTTCTACTCTGCTTTGTTCTCAAAGGACACCTTACCTAATGAGTTAGTAGAAGGGATGGTTTTATCTTGCATTCCCCCTATGGTAACTTCAGCAATGAATGACTCCCTTATGAGGCCTATTAGCAGGACTGAATTAGAGGGGGTGGTTTTCGGCATGAACAAAGGCTAAGCTCCAAGCCCAGACGGATTCCCTACTGAATTCTTCTAGGAATTATGGGATGTCATTAATCAAGATCTTTTGGAAGTGGTCTAGGAATCCTATTCCAATAAAGAAATGCTATAGGCTTTAAATGCTATGTTTCTTGTGCTTATCCCGAAGAGAGAGCAGGCAAATCAGCTTGAAGGTTTTAGACCCATTGCCCTTTGTAACATGATTTACAAGATTATCACAAAGCTAATTGCAGAATGGCTTAAAGCTTGCCTCCCAATGCTTATCTCTAAGGAGCAAGGGGGCTTTGTTGCGAGCAAGCAGATCTTGGATGGGGTGGTCATTACCTCCAAAGCCATTCACTCCATGAGCACTTCCTAGGAGAGGGCAATGTTTATCAAGCTTGATATGGCAAAAGCCTATGATAGGGTCAGTTGGAGATTCTTGCAAAAAATTCTTTTGGATTTTGGCTTTAACCAGGAATGGATTCGATGAGTACTCAGCTGTGTGATGACTCCTCCCTTCTCAATTTTAGTTAATGGAGCACCTTCAAAACTGTTTAGAGCTTCTAGAGGGCTCTGACAAGGAGACCCACTCTCCCCATATTTTTTTATTATCCTGGCAGAGGGGCTTGGGTGCCTTATTAAGCTACGAGTTTCTCAGCGTATGCTTCAAGGATGGCACTGGGGGAATGGATTAACCTCTTTGTCCCACCTTCAATTTGTGGATGACACTTCCCTAGAGGGGAGAGCCTAGATTCAGGAGGCCAAAGATTTTTAGCTTACCCTGAACACTTATTTGGCTGCCTCTGAGCAGAAAATCAATGATCACAAATCCTCCATTATTTTTTTCAACACTCCTAAGCCTATTCAGCGGAGGATCATGGCTATTTTGAGGTTCCAGAGTCAGTCTCTTCCACTCACCTACTTAGGAGTCCTGATTACGGTGAGAAGGTAGCCAAGGCTCTTCTGGCAAAATGTGCTTGATAGACTAAGGCAGAAAGTTAACCATTGGACTCACAGGTGGCTCTTTATGGTGGGTAGGGTGACTCTTCTGCAAGTGGTGATTCAAGCCCTCCCCATCTATCACAGTATGGTGTAGGCTACAACAGTGTACTTCTTGAAAGAATTTGATGCTCTCTCTCACCAATTCCTATGGAGTGGCAATCTATAAAAATTCAAATGGAGTCTGATTAATTGGGATAAGATCTATCAGCCTAAAAAGGCTGGTGGTCTTGGGCTACACTCAACAATTTTGAGTATCCAAGCTTTAGCTGCCAAGCTCTACTGGTGCTAGTGTGCCAATCTAGCTCACCTTTGGGCTCATATCCTGGCTTTCAAGTATTACCCAGGAGTTGATCCAGCTGAGATCCCAAGACTTCCCCTGGAGGGAAGAGGGAAGAGGGTTGATGGTGTGGGACACCCTTAAGTGGGGAGCAAATCTAGTGAAGCACAACCTATTTTGGATCTGCAATAGAGGATCAGATGCCCTCTTCTGGAGTGACTCCTGGGATGGGTTCCCCCCTGTTATCCTCTCACCCACATTTTCAGCCATTATGTGATTCTCTACTAGCTGCTGGTTGGGATACAATCAAGATGGGAACAATAGTGGGATTCTAGTGGAAGCACTCTTTGGACTAACCGTTGGGTGGCCACTTGGCGGAGTGACTGGAGTTGGCCCAGATCTTGGCATCTCAGGAATGTAGTCACTTGCAGGAGTGTGATGTTTTGGCTTGGGGTGGAGACCCCTCTGGGAATTATTCTATTTCTTTCGGATACCTTAATTTGACTAAGCAACTTTTTGGCGAAGTGGTAGTCAACTGGGGGAAGAAAGTTTAGAACAGCTATTCTTGGCCTAAATGTAACTTCTTCCTCTGGGTTTTGGTGAACAAAAGGTGTCTTACATGGGACAACCTTCACAAATGGGGCTTTCAGGGACTTTTTGTGTGTCCTTTGCCACAACAGCGAAGAAACCATCTCCCACCTCTTCTTCTAGTGTATGCTAGTTAGACAGATTTGGCATCTATGGTGGGATGTGTGGGCATGTCCGTGCTGGCATGTGGATACTTTGTCCAAATTCTGGGACCAATTGGGGCACCCTCCCTCTCAAGCCTTGGGCCTTTAGGTGGCTTGGTGAATTGGTCCATCATTCATTCTATGGAATACATGGCTGGAAAGGAATAGGCACATTTTCTAGGAGATCAATATAGACTCCAGGATCTTGTGGGGAAAAATTGCAAGGTCCATCGTTGAAACTATTCTTGCCAAGTGTGAAGGGCTCACAGATTTGGGAGAGGCCGATGCTAGGATCCTTAAGCACCTGGCTGCTATGCTCCCAAGCCACATTTTTTACTCCCCTGACACCCTTGCATGCAGGTAGAGTAAACAACTGCACCTAGTCAATAGGAAGGGACGGTGGATGCCCCCTAAGGCTGGCATCCTCAAGGTAAATATAGATGGATCTTCTTTAGGAAATCCTGGTTTGGCAGGAGTCAGAGGGGTTGGAAGGGATAGCTCAAGTAAGGTGCAATTTTTATTCTCCATTCACAAGGGCTCTCATACGAGCAACATCATGGAAGCTCTTGCGATCCTAATTGCCATCCAACAGGGTTGCTATTTTGGCTGGTAATGAATTATTTGTGAATCTGACTCACAGGTGGTGGTGAATCTTTTGAATAAATGAAATTTCAAGATGATTGATTGGCATTTGGCTAGAGTGGTGCATCAGGTAATTCAACTCTGTACTTCTCTAGAATCCATTACTTTTGTGTATATAGCCCAGGAATGGAATGGGGTAGCTGACTGTCTGGCCAAATGGGCCTCCGAGCATGGGCCGCTTTAGAACGTCTCAGATCACAAGATGCTACCCCCTGAGTTATCTAAAAAACTGGGTCAGCTTGTTGACCAAGATAATGCTGTGTAATTCTTCTTGTATTTAATAATATTTTTACCCCTCTTTTAGTAAAAAAATAAAGCACAGTGACAAGATTTTGGGCTCCTTCAACAATCATTTTAGACAATGCACTGGCATCCCTTGGAACCAAAATAAGTGAGTGGGATTTGAAACATGGTATTTATCTTATTACTTCCTCAAAATATTATCCACAAGGGAATGGAATAACTAATTCCACTAATAATAATATAATTAGGATTATCAAGATAACAATGGATGAGAACCAAATAACTTGGCATTTCAAATTGAAGATAGCTCTTTGGGATGATAGAATCACCCCTAAGAAAGCCATTAGAAACTCACCATATACACTTGTTTATGGAAGATAAGTTAGATTTCCTATTTCACTTGAATTAAGAGCTTTGGATGTCACTTACCAGTTGGATTTGATGCAAAATGAAAGTATGGAGGTCATATTATGTGAGTTGATGGAGCTTGAAGAAATAAGGGATCAAGATATACACACTATGAAAGCTCACAAAGATCAAACAAAGAGATATTTTGATAATAAATCCATGCCAATAATATTCCAAGAAGGATACTTTGTTATAAAGTGGGATGAAGATAAGGATAAACCTGGAAAACACATTAAGTTTGATGCTTTGTGGAGTGACCCTTATGTCATCAGTCAATACAAGAAACACAATGCTTTCCAAATATAAAAGTTGGATGGAGAGGAGATTCATATCCTTTTAAATGAGATATATCTTAAAAGTTTCTACTAAATTACTCCTCTCACATTGAATAAAGTTTCTGTTTTTCTTATTTTCCCTAAGTGCTTGTGCACATGTGTGAGTCTTGTTGGTGTCTTACATTATTTTGTGTTGTTTGGTATGGTGTGGTTATTTTGTGTGTGTTTTTATAAATTAATTATTAGTTTTATTCAATAATTAATTTAATCCCTTGGACCATGGATAAGATAAGGCAACTGACCTTTAGTATATTAGGCATACTACCCCTATGAGTCACCATTTTATTGACCAATTTTGACTCTGTAGGTCAAATGAGGACCCCTATAGGTAAATAATTGATATTTATATGTTTATGTGGGTATTGTAGACACCTAAATAGTGTCTAACCCTTGGTCACCTTCCCCCTTGGTCCATTCCTAACCCATTCCTAAAACATCCAATAACTAATTTAAAATAATAAACTTATTTTGAATTAACCCCCCCCTCTTTGGACACATCACCCATGACACCTCGCCTAGGACTCACCCAGGACCTATTCTTACTTCTCTCTAACTGCCTAACCAACTCTCGTGCATATTTATCCCAACCTTTGACATTCTCCAATGGATAGTGCACTTGGCGGATGAAAAACAGGCTTGGTGGCTCTTTTTGCCCATTCTAAACCCGCCGACATTGGTCAAATGTCGGCCGACGCCGGCAGAATCGCCGACGTCGGTTATACTTAACCAAATTTTCTGACCCTTTTGACGATCCCAATCACAAATCAGCTAATCTCTGAGGCTAATCATGACTCTCGAATCCTCTTCCAGTGAAACAAAGTTCTCGTGCTTTTGCTTTTTAGTGTTCTGGGCTTCTTGGTGTTCTTACAGGGATCAACATTCTTGGCAGCACTTTCTAGGCACTAAGGTCTTGCATCAGACATTCTACATAGGGACTGCACGATATCTCCATCACCAGTGACAACTGAAACATAGCTTCTGCACCTTTTCCAATTCATATCATAGCTAAGTATTGGTACTTTTTTCATTCTAATATCATTTCAAATATATTAGTATTATGTATTCTATCTATTCCAAGCATCCTTGACCCGACCTTCCCTGTTCTTCCTGGAGAGGCTGAAAAGCCTTCTCTCACCCCTTATTCCTTTTTCTTTGCCTCTGACACTCCCTTAGTCTCTTTTTAGGCAACATCCTCTGTCCAATCAACCAAGCATAAGTTATCAGAGACATACAGACCATCTTAAGACCCATCTAATCAACCTGACTAAATTACTTTACGGAAAGGCCGAAAGGCCTTTTTCTTGTTTCTCACTCCTTTTCTTGACAAGATTCTCAGTCCCTTAGATCCTAAATAGTCCCTCTAAATCCCTCATAGACGCTCAGACCCTCAGATGAGACCAAATCCATTCTACAGACCAAAAATTAGTCCTGTAACCCATCCCTGGCCAATTGCCCTGATCGACCTCGTCCACTTCCCCTACCGATGTCGGCAGTCTAACCGTCGTCGATGACCACCCTGACCGATGCCGGCAATATCACCAACATTAGCGACTGTGTTTAGCAGACTGCAGCTTATCAGGTACACATTTGTTTTTAGTCTTTTCTTTTCACATCTTTCATTATTTCTCTTTTTTGTCTCTGTCATATTCTGTCTTAAACAGTGGATTGTCATCCTCCAAGAAGCCTTAGCGCTTCTAGGACCAAGCTTTTGCTTGGCAATCCACCCTCTTATCAACTAACATTCTTCATGTTTTTAGTGTCTATCTCTTTCAGGTGTCATTCCTCTACAGCAAAAGAGGAGTTCTCACAATGTCTGGATTATGGTGCGCAGAGTATATCTAGGTACATACAAGCATTGACCATTCCTTTTAGTTTCTCATTTTCTCTCCTTTGAATGTGAAAGTGAAATTGCATAGAAACATTCTGGCACGCCCGGTGGGACCCTTAGGGCCTTCCTTGGGTTCCTTTCCCTCTTTGTTTATTTAGGTGCATTAGGTTTCTCCCTCTTCACCTCTTTCTTCTTTTCTAAAGACATCATAAGCAGGAATAAAAAGAACTTTTTCTTTCTTTTCTTGCATTTCTAGACTAGTCAAAAAATCATTTTTCTTCAACCCTTTCTCAAACTTGTTTTCATTCCAACTTAACATTTCGATTTGGGGCTTTAAAATATACTGCATTCCATTTCCTGCTTTCTTGCATTTCTTAGTCCACACTTAGTAATTAGTAAACCACATATTGAATAAATCGTAGATCACTTGATGTTACACAACCAGACCACGTGCACTAAATTAAACATCAAACTCACTTGAGACAAGCCTGACTGGGATTTCATCACCCAACGGATACCTTACCCATCCCGACGATCCTACTTGGATTTCACCACCAAGGGGAAAGCCCACTCTGTTCTCTGGCAGAGTCTAAACTATAGGGAAAGTATATTTTGGCTAAGCGAAACCATCTAACCACTGGAATCATGAAGTGAGGGGAGCTTGCTCCTTAGCACCAGGCCATGTATGGAACCTAACATAGACTTTTGAGCACCTAAACATACCTGAAACCATCTTTAGATTACCTATTCTAGGACCCTTCTAACAACCAACCTCCTCAAACATCACATTAAGGCATAAGCCACACGATCTTAATAAAATTGTTTCTAGGGATTTAACACTAGGATCTGCCTGTTCTCATCTTATTTTCTATTTTTATCTATTTTTTTTGAGCTGGTAAGGACGTCTTCTGCATTTCCAAAAACTTTTTTTTTTGAGTTTCTGGAAAACACAGTAACCGACATCGGTCCTGTAACCGACGTCGGCAACTTTTCTGTACCGGCATCGGTCATCTGATCGACATCAGTAGTCTTCTTCACCGACATCAGTTTTTACACCGACGTCGGTCACTGTCCATTTTCTTTTTTTCAAAAATAGCAAGCTTAAAATCCAACTTTCTTGCTGTCTAAACATCCATTCTAGTTTTCTGAGACTGAAAAAACACAGTTTTCTAAAACCTGATCCTTTCTTGCCTTGAATGGTTTTGACACGCAATCAAACCAAGGCCCTTCTTGACCATGCTAGTCAACAACCGCTTCCACCTTCACCATCTATAACTAGTCCTATAATGGAGTTCCACTCGGAGACTGAAAGAACTCCTACTCGCCCAACCTCGCCTCAGACTCCTATTGTCCCAGAAGGGGACCAAGATTTTGCATGATTCTTGGACCTTAACGTCAAAGCCTTACAACACTATCTCATGCATAGCCAAATGTGAGACTCCATAGGCAACCCGATCTATGGGATGTCGACTTCCTTAGTCGAGACAAGAATCACATCAACAACACCTATAATTCAGCAACTAGACAATCAAGTCAACACCTCCACCAATAACCCAACCGTGTCTTACCTTCAAAATGTAACCTCTCCATCTAAACCTACCTCCATGGGGGTTTCGGTACTCCCTCAACCTCAAATCACTTAACCAAACCCCACACCTTTCCAAAACCTACTAGTCTCTATCCCCCCTACTCTTGCACCTATCAACACAAGAGTAACTGTTTACCCATCAACAAGCGTGGCTACTCCTCAACCATCCTTGACGGCCCCTATCCAACTTGTGCCTACCAACCCCATAACACAAGTGCCCTTGGCTCCAACTTTCGCTCCAATAACCAGCTACCCATATGTTGCGTCTACGCAACCAACCACGTCATACGCCCCTCCCAATATCTTTCAAGCACCTTATAATTTAGGGGGCGCTCCACCCGCCAATCCATCAGCAGATATCATCAAAATGCTGATGGATAAGATGTCTAGCTTAGAGACCTCCATTTTTGGCTCACGCAATACTCTCTCATATGAGCAAATTTGTAATGAGCCCATTCATCTTTCCGTTCCGATTAGACCATACCCCAACCATTGGGAGCTTCCCAAATTTTCTCGCTTTCAAAGCAAGGAAGACCCACAGCAACACTTACGGGCATTTAGACATGCCTGTTACCTTATTGCCCATGATGATGCATTGCTCTTGCACACATTTCCTATGTCTCTTTCTGGTGTTGTGCTTGACTGGTACAGCTCTATTGCCAGCCATTCCCTCTTCACATTTACACACCTGGCCCAGCTCTTTCTTGATCACTTCTCCATTAACATCACCAAGAAGGTCTCGATCATAGACCTCTACATTATCTGCCAATTCAAGGATGAATCAATAGCTGACTTCATTGCTCGCTGGAGAGGCCTCATCAATCAACTCTCTTTTTCCTTACCTCAACCTGAACTTATTGAACTATTTTCCCGAGCCTACGCCAAACATATTTCTTCCACCTTATGGGTTCAAACCTTCCGCACCTTCGACGAAGCCTTCACGATGGCCCGTAAACTTGAATTACGTGCCATCGAGGAGAATAAAGTCAAGTTGTGGAGCAAGAATCCCAACTCTAAGACCAATGACCCTTCTTCTTCTAAACCTTCATCATCCAATCCTAAGTCTAAAGCTTCAGCTAACGCTGTAGTCGTTAGACCTTCATCCTCTTCAACCAATCAACCTGAGCCATCCACATCTCAGAGCGCCACCCGTCAATTCCAGCAGAGATACGTACAATGATAATATACTCCTCTTGGAGAATCTTACGTGTCTATACTGGAAAAACTTGTTAAACAGGGGATTCTCAACCTCCCCCAGATTTGACCACCACCACAATTTGATCCCTCACGTGCCATCCCTGCGTGGTATAGGGAAAATGACTTCTGCAATTACCACCGTGTCAAAGGTCATGACACGGAAAATTGCAAAACCTTTAAAAACATAATCCAAGACATGCTTGAAAAGGGTGAGCTTGTTCTAGATAATCCCAATGCACCTCCTAACCAGGGCATTGACATCTTCAAGCAACCATTCCCAATCATCCACCAACCCAAAATAATGTCCAGACCTTGATTGACAACACTCATGAACACGACATTCAAACGGTCAATACGGTCTCGCCCTTCATCCCCAACCAACCTCAAGAGGTTAGCCCATCTACCAGTCCATCACGTGTGGACGAACCTCTTTCTCTGATTAGTTCTCCATCAACTTCTATCATCTTGGAGGACGCCTCAACCTTACCAGCACCACCGGTCTCACCATCCTCCTTCCTACTGCCTATGGAGGACTTGACCTTACCTACTCCTCGATCGCAAGTGGAGGGCACCATAATCCCTACCCTTAACCCGCTTGAGGAGTCACACTCTCTAGTTTCTTCTCCACCAAGAGAAGAACATGACTCTCCATCTTCTTCAATCAATGACAATCCAGTTATAACTCCCACACACCTTGGGTCCGAGACTACTGCCACACCTAACACATCTTCTCAAGAATCCAAACCTCATCCAACATCCTCTCAACCATTTTCCCGACTAGTGGAGAAAATTAAACTTTTCCCTTTAAGGAAAGTGGAGCATCAGGGATTATGGGAGCGTCTTAAAGCTCTTCAACATTCCCATGCCCTCTTGTCTCATGCTGCCAATCCTCCCAAGGCAGAATCTCCCAAGACTCCCAACAAAGACTAGACTCCCGCTTCTAAACCTGCATCTACCCAATCTAAACTGATCAAGTCACTCGGCGTTTGCCCTGTCTCTACCCTCACTCACCCGCAAGTGAAGGTGGACTTAGACCAGACCTCGACCAAAAGTAGTCTTCCAACCAAGTCAAAGAAGACTGCCAGACCACAGAAGCGAACCCATCCTCCACCGTCAACTTTGCCCTCCATTTTAGGTCCTCATCTTTCTACCCTAATCGACGTGCTTCCTACTTTGATCCTTAACCAAAACAAATTACCTCCATTACTTCCTTTGCCAACCACAAGTCAACCCCCTCTCAAAAATTTGGCACCTCTCACAAAGAAAGTGTCGTCTTCACCTGTCACCGCACCACCAACCCAAAAGGTGGTATGAAAACCTTCTTCAACATCCCCCAAGCAAAAGTCACCAGCGCGTCATGCATCAACAAGCACGGACCCCTTAGTAGGTTCATATGCTTTGATATTATGCCAAGTTTTGCAGACTTCTAGCATTACCCTTCCTTCTATCAAACCATTCCAACCCCTTAGGTCAAAACCTTCTTGGTTCAATGATACGAAGATTTGTTTATACCATCGTACGCTAGGACACGATACCGAGACTTGTTATGCCCTCAAGGTAGTCATTCACCGCTATATGGAGAAAGACACTCTTCTCCTTGAGGACACTCTTGACCGACCCTTGACACCTTCCCATCCAACATCTTCAACCATATCAACATCTCACCAATAGGCCATAACCCCTTCTTCCCCTACTATCTTTGAAATCAATGCTATTCATATAACCACTAGGTCACAAAAGGACAAGGCAAAAGAAAAAGCTGCTATTCCTTAGACCTATCCTTTTGTCTAGGCACCTCAACCACCAAAACCCAAGATTTCCATCTTAGGTGCGTCTCAACCCCATTTTTAGAGGCAATCAAAGACTCTATGATAAAACAACTTCACCAAACACCTGTGAAGATGACCCTATATGACCTTATCCAAAGCTCCCCTCAGCATCGACAGGCTCTAATCAAAGCCCTACAGGCAGTGGAAGTCCAACCTGAAGACCCTCAACCACTAGCTACCCTAGTCCATTCTTTATCTCCTATCGCCTCTATCACTTTCAATGATTCTGAAATTCTTACCTCTACGTTGGAAGATCAGGACGCTGCTCTTTTCATCATAGCCTACGTTGATCAAACCCGTATTAAATGAGTTATGATCGACGGGGGCACCAGCATTAATATCATTTCCACCCACACCTTTGATCAATTAGCTCTTCCCAAGAATTGCGTATTGAAAACCGACACAATCCTTAGATCCTTTAACGACACCACCGCTAACACTATTGGCACTGTTGTCCTCCATATCCATGTTGGTCCACGCACAATCCCAAAGCTCTTCTACATCATTAAGGGAGAATTCCAATATAACATGCTATTAGGGTGACCCTGGATCCGCACTATGGCTTGTGTCCCTTCAACACTTCACCGTTGTGTCAAATTTGAACACGACAAACAAGTCCATGTCATTCCTGCCAACCCATCCCCTTTTAAGACTTGTAACACAACCTATCACCCAAACGACATTCTTATCCCTCTCAAGGTATCAACCCAAACATCATCTCCATCCGCAGAAGCGTCAACTAGTACACAAACAGCGGTTGCCACCACATCATCTTCTCAATTAACAACCAAGGACCCCATGGATGATATCTTCCAAAGACTTTCACTGGGGGAATATCGCCTACTTACTTTAGACATGTTCCAGACTCCTCAAGAGTATGGACAGCTTCATCAAAACCCAAGCTATGACTGTCGAATTGGAATGGTCATTCCTTATGGTCCTCCTATCCTTCGAACCAATCTCGTCTATGGGTGGCTGGATTAAGCTCTTACTGAATCAAATCCTTCCTCCTCACCTCAAATATTCACATCTAATTTCTCCTTTCTTGGCAACTCCACCTTTGCACATACCTACCTTTATAGGTGTGCATTGAAGGGTTTTGGCTTTGGACGCTACGAACAAGGCTCCCATCGGCCTATCAAACCACCCAATGATGATAATGCCAAGAAATGGTATGGACTGGGTTTCCAAGAACCCACTGAGGATTCCACAAACCTTTGCCCCAAACCAACCATTGACCAAACTCTTCCAGACTCGCCTATTCTTCCATCCTCACCTACGGAGTCGGTGGTTTCCATCCCTCCTAGTTTTTTTTGCATAAACACCATCCGCTTGGAACCCTTAACCTATCAGCTCAATGGGGTTCCCAAGTCTCTCCCTCTCGTTTATCCTAGCATGATAGACGATAAATCGGCAACCATCAACACAGTCCACTGCATAGACGACGATGCCATTCTTACCTATATGGGTGCCGATGATTCTTTCATTCAGCACTCCCTCCCCTCTGAAACACAGGTTATGTTAAATGAATCAACCATTGACATTAACCTTTCATCTTTTGATGTTCCTTATGTCTTAAATATTGGTCAATCTTTAGACACCCAGGAGTAGATCGACTATACCATATTTCTCTCAGAGAATTGCAAAGCCTTTACCTGGACCTACGCTGACATGCCTGGCATCGACCCTAACATTGCCACTCATAACATTATCACAAACCCAGAGGCTAAGCCTGTTAGGCAAAAGCTTCACAAAATCCATCCTCATGTTGCACTTCTTGTCAAAGAGGAGCTTCAATGCCTTCTTTCTGTCTCCTTCATCCAACCCATCGATTATCCGTAGTGGGTCTCTAACATCATTCCTGTCACCAAGGCGACTGGGGGATCCAGATCTACACAGACTATCATGACCTTAACCTAGCTCATCCCAAGGACGACTTTCCTCTTCCAAACATTGACCAACTTGTTGATCTTACGGCTGGCCATGAGATGTTATCACTCATGGACGGATTTTCAAGATATAAACAAATCCTAATTACACCAGAAGATCAACACAAAACCACCTTCATTACACCATGGGGAACTTTCTGCTATCGAGTCATGCCTTTTGGTCTAAAAAACACAGGCACCACATATCAGTGTGCCATGAATTACATCTTTCACGATCTCCTCCATAAAATCATGGAGGACTATGTCGATGACCTGCTTGGAAAGTCTAAGCTTCATCGCGACCATTTGACTATCCTCAAAATCATCTTCTCTCACCTTCTTCAATACCAGGTCCATCTTAATCCCAAGAAATGTGTCTTTGGGGTCCTCTCAGGAAAGCTCCTGGGATTCATTGTCTCTTTTTGTGGCATCGAGATAGATCCTGCTAAAATATGCGCTATCCTCAAAATGCCACCTCCAACTAATCTCAACCAACTTCGTAGTCTACAAGGGAAGCTCCAATCCATCCGCCGCTTCATTTCGCAGCTTTTTGACCGTTGCCAACCCTTTCATCACCTCCTCAAGAAGGACGTCTCCTTTAAATGGGATAAAGATTGCCAAGAGGCTTTTAAATCCCTCAAACGTATTTGGTTTCTCCACCAGTCCTTATTCCACCAAAAGATGACCAACCCTTCTACCTCTACATCTCAGCAACCAATCATTCGTTAGGTGCCATGATTGCGCATCAAGACGAGCAACACCATGAGCAAGTAGTCTATTACATAAGCCGAACACTTGTCAACTATGAAACTCAGTATACTCATACCGAGAAACTCTGTTTGGCATTAGTCTTTGCCACTACCAAGCTCCGTCACTATCTTCTCAATCACAAAACCTTTGTCGTCACCCACACTGATCCTCTTAAATACATGCATTCTAAACCATATCAAAACCAGCGTATGGCTCGTTGGCTCATGCATCTTGCTGAATTTGACTTAGAATTTGTCCAGCAAAAATCTATAAAAGGGCAAACAATCACTGACCAACTAGCCTATGCCCTGCTTCCTGACAATCAACCTTCTCAGTGCGAGTTTCCCGATGAATCTATCGCCACTCTCTCGAATGATGACACATTCTACCAAATGACAATGTTTTTCGATGGCTCTAAATGTCAAATCGGTGGGGGTGCAGGGGTCATCCTCATTCCACATGAGGGTGAACCCATGCCTCTATCTTTTAAACTCAACTTTGAATGTACCAATAATATGGCCGAATACGAAGCCTTAATTTTGGGACTTCAAACTGCCCTTTCTTTAAACATCAAGTCCATCAACATCTTCGGTGACTCACAACTTGTCATCAATCAAATCAATGGTTCATATCTTTGTAAAAATGAAATTTTACAAAGGTACAAGCACCATGTTGACACTCTTCTAGCATCTTTCGACCATCACTTATTGCAGACTGTTCCTCGATCGACGAATAAGTTTGCTGACACCATGGCTTCCCTCGCCTCGCATATTCCTTCTTCATCATCATCCTCATCAAGACTTTATGTCATGGTACATCATGTGCCATTGCCTTCATACATTTACACTGACATCAATCTCGTCCACACCATAGACTCTAGTTCACAAGATGTATGGTATAAACAACTTGAGGACTACTTGGCTCATTCTCTCATTCCTCCCAACCTCTCTAGCAATGCGTGGCGGGCTTTCATCAAGCGCACCACTCACTATACCATGCTAAGGGTCCTTCTCTATAAAAGAGGTTTTGACGGCCTTCTTCTTCACTATTTAAACTCCACTGAAGCTTCTCATGCTGTTAAACAAGCCCATGATGGGATTTGTGGTGGACACTTCAGTGGTAACTCGGTTGCCAAGCGCATCCTTCACCTGGGTTATTATTGGCCCACTCTTCATCAAGACTGTAGCAATTATGTTCAGCATTGCATCAAGTGTCAGTAGCATTCTAACTTGCTTCATCTCCCCAGTCACGCCTTACAAGTCGCTCAAGATTTCTGGCCTTTTTCACAATGGGGCTTAGATCTCATTGGCGAGATTAACCCTCATTTATCTCTTCATCATCAATTCATCATCACTGCCACTGAGTATTTCACTAAATGGGTGGAAGCTATTCCTCTTGTCTCCATAAAAGCCGACAAGATTGTTGACTTCATCAACACCCACATCATCTGTCGTTTCAGTGTACCTCACAAAATCATCACCGACAATGGCAAGTCATTTAAAAACAAGACCGTCCAAAAACTTTGTGACTCCTTTGGCATTAAACTCAGCTTTTCTTCACCTTACTACCCACAAGAAAATGGGCAAGCTGAGGCTTCTAACAAAATCCTAACTAAAATTCTAATGAAGGTGGTCAACGACACTGGAAGGGATTGGCACGTTCAAATACCCTTCGCTTTGTGGGCCTACTGCACTAGCATCCGAACCTCTACAGGTGCTACCCCTTTCTCTCTAGTTTACAGAACAGAGGCTATCTTACCTCTCGAAGTACAGATCCCATCTCTTCACATTTCACTCCATGACATTCTTTCTAATGATGACTTTCATCAAGATCGATTAGCTCAACTTGAGTTACTCGACGAGCGTCGTCTCGTTGCCCTCAACCATCTCCATGTCTATCAAAATCACATCAAGCGCGCCTATAACAAAACTCTGAGAGAACAAGATTTCAATATCAGAGACCTCGTCCTCAAAGAGAACCAACATGTGACCAATATGGAATGGAGTAAATGAGGCAAATTTGCTCCTAATTGGCTCAGACCTTATATCATCACGCACAAGTATGGATAAGGGACTTATCGTCTGTCTTTTCTTGAAGGCTGACCAGAACCTGAGCCCCTTAATGCTTTGCATCTGCGACCATTCTACTGTTAGTCGAGTACTCATCCACTTGACATTTAACTTGAGCTCGTCCCTTGAGCAATCCTTGTCCTTTTAATCCTCAATCCATTCCACCCTTTTTCCCTTAACAAAATCCTCTACAACCCTTTTATGATGTACAGATGCTTCGTCATAATAAAAGGGAAACCTTGACCTTCTATAAGTCTTGTCCATGACTCAATATTCTATCAAAACTAAATCAAGATGTCAAAATATCCAAGGTCACAAAACCAAATCAAAAAGCAGACTGCTCCCTCGAAGGACAGCTGTAATATCATTGCTGTAGCTAATAGAATCCTCCTTCAAAGGACAGCTATTCAAAAGCCCTTAAATCTATAAAGCAAAGTATAGACCACTCCCTCGAAGGATGGATATGACTAAATCTTGCTACAAACAACACTTTCTTAGAAGCTTCCTGCATCGATCAGCTTCACAAATGACCACCAAACAAGTGACATCTTTATGTGGACTTCCCGCATTGATCAGTTCACTCTCTCTCAAAAAAAAAAAAAAAAACTGGGTCATGGACTTGACTTGTAGTTGTCTCAGGGTCTCCTATAAAAAGGGGCAAAGTTATTCATACTCTAAAAATGAGTTACCCTTTTCCTCCTATCATATCACCTACTCAAGGGACTTCGAGCTCACTTTAATGTCAAAAGTGATTCGATTACCGCTCTACCATAACTATGGTCAATGATGCAACGCATCAATGGGGCTCTTGGTTCTAACAACCCCTGTCCATGTTGTCATTTTGGTCCTTGTCAATAAAAGGGCGCTTATGCCTTTTACTTTCTGCCTATACTTTAGTCACATTCAACCACATTCATTTGTTAAAATGACTCAATCCGACTCTTTTCAAACCACTCACATAACCTACTTATTCTGGTTTCCATAGATATCAATACACATGGAAACTATCAACCACATAATTTATGTCAAGCATAAACCATTACATGCTGAAACATAAATCGACCTGCAATTCATTTTTAGCAAACATCCATCGTGAATATGGATAGTTGCTAGGGATGAAAAACCCCGACCAATGTTACAGCTTACACCATTTGGAAAAGGCTGTAGCATCATCTCCTCCTTGTCATTTAAAGCATGTACCCTCAGACATATGGGAAATGCTATATCCTTATCATGACTAAAATCAACCACTTCGATCTTTTTTCCTCCCTTCTTAGGATAACTACATTGGCCTGAGGCCCTAACGGCAGGGGCTATGTAGGCAGCACTCAGTTGACATGGGGTCTTCTGGGGTTAGCTCGGCCATTCTCTTCATCACTTTCTTCCATCTCCTTCTCTCGTCACTTGCCAATCACATCACAACCAATCACATATTTTCATAATCTTTAGCATAATCATTTTCATCATTTACATCATAATCATTAATTACAAACACATTATCATCATCACACAATTAAACATTCACATCATATAATCCACAAGTCATAACATAAATATCACTATCACATAATCCTTACGCATCATCATCTAATCTAAAAGTCATGACCATTCTCATTATTAGCATTATCACAACACATCATTATATTAATCATCATCATTATAATCATTGACCATAGCATTATCATCATCACATTTAATCATCATAACATTATAATCATAAACATAATATCAAAACATGCATCATCATCATAATAAAAAATGCTCAATACATTAAACATTAAACAACATCCATAACACATCAATGATCCAAAACCATCATCATATATATATCAAAATCTTTTATACAATGACACAATCTGTCTCTGTCACTCTCTCTCAACAAAATATAATACATCTCGCATCAACAGCTCGCAGGCCGGTATATACATCAAAAATAAATCTCAAAGTCTGCCCTCAAGGCTGTGGCTGTGGTGGTGGTGGCGGTGGCCGGGAAGATGCTGTATTCTCTCCCCCCTCTGATCTGTGCCGTCTATGAGACCCAGAAGCCATCGCTCGAGACATAGACCACTGTCGGCTCTGCTCTGCCCTCATCTCTGAGTATCACTGTATCTGAGGAAAACCCCTAATGGCCCTCTCATAATACGCGATCTCGTCTAGTGCATCACTGTATCTAACTAGAGATACAGTCTACGGTGGACCCATCTGCCCTACTACTGTGCCCTGTACTGACCCTTGTGGCTATGGCTGACCTAGCTACACCGATGTCGACTATCCTGGCCCCTGTGAAAATACCGGCTACTGTGAGGGCTGCTGCATCGAACCCTGACCTCTCAAAACCTGTCCTGCCGCTGCCTGTGCCTAGGCTATGGTGAGCTATCCCTGTAGCAGTCTAACCTAATCTGTCAACACTGTCACTCGAATCATCATCTCTGTCAACTGCCCTGTAACCCCTACCAGTTGTTCTTGCAAAACTGTGACTTGGGCCTGTGCCGCGTCCCTCTCCTACCGTGCAGTGTCCCTCTCCTCACGGGCTATATCCCGCTCCCTGGTAATGGCCTATGGATCTGGCTACGGCCCTACCTGCAAACTTGTGTACTATTTTTCCCACCACACTGAGTAGGCCTCTGTACAACCTGGGTTAGCCACCCCAGGTCCTATCGGCAACTCCTTAAAATCTGGGCCCTCTGTCTCCTCTGGTAGTGGGAGCCGCGCCTCAATGTCATCCCATCTATACAGTGGGAATGCGGGAGGTACTTCCTATAGCAGCCCATACTGGTGCTGCACTCTCTTTATTGGCACTCTCTCGAGCTCATCAGCGCACCTGCCCCTGACCCATCTCAGGCTCTGAACTCCAACTAGCTGCTCTCCCTAGTCTCTGAACACTGGATAAACCAAGTATGGTCTCCAGATAATGTCTGCAGGAATCAGGGCCTCCAGTACCCCTCTATAGTGGTCAATGTCTCTGACCACTCCATCTACCCTCGTCTGTGCCATCACCTCATGCCACCACCTAAATCCGACCCTGAAGCCAACCAAAATCACCACTGGGAGGCCAAGAGGATGGGTAACCACTATATACTCATAGGCCCAGCAATGTAGCAGGTGGCCTACGCACAAACTATATCGCTACCGCTGACTGATACCCCACAGCTCTCTATACACTTGGACCAAAAACACTAGTGCCTAGGCAAACACTGTCCGCTGCTCTATCATCTCAAGCAAAACTCTGGTCATAGTGACTGAAAACCTACCGCCCTCTGTATTTGGCAATGCGTACACCGTGATGCTTATCATCATCAGCACCACTAGCCAATGTGTGTCCTCATCTGCAGCGTACAATGGCTCATACACAAAGCTCGCTGAGTGGTAGCTCATCTCCATGATGTGCTCTCCAAACAACGTAACCATGTGAATGTCATGCACCTCTCTCGAGCATGCATACAGGTCTACTCCGTGTACTGGCAGCCATAAAATTTGGTACACATCCTCGACTATGACTGACATCTCTCCTGTGGGTAGGTGAAAGGTGTTGGTGGAATGATCCCACTGCTCGATCAAAGCCACCATCATGCTCGCATCCCACGCCACTCTACAGTAGCGTCGCAGCCTGCTGAGTCTAACTATGCTCATCTGTGCCCACTCATCAACTATCACCCCTCTGCGCATCTGCGTCAACAATGTCGGGAGGCGATCCCGCAACATCAAATTTGGCCTCGCCTGCATCCACCAAAGTCAATCTCATATTAAAAATTTTCCCTATTTCACTATCTATGCCTGACCCAACACCCGCAAAGCCCTTGGCGTAACTTTGACCCCTCGACTTAAACATTTTTCATCATTCTTTTGACCAGGCAGCCAACCGACATCAGTTAGCGTGCCGACAACAGCACTCACCTAACCGATGCTGATAATTTAGTGACCGACATCGGCAAGTTAGTGACTGATGCCAGTCATTGGTCGGTCAATGCCGGTAAACCCGCCGATGTCGACGACTGGTTCAGCCCTAGGGCCGAATGGGGCGAGCCCTAAAAATTAGGGCTTCCCCTTTTATCAACCCTACACCCCCCAAAAACCCTCTCTAAGACTCCTAACCTCTCCTAGATCTATTTCCCACCCTCCTAACTACCCTCCCCCCTCGTTTTCTGCCCATATCAACAATAATTTCAAAAAAACAAATCAAACCAAAAATTTAACTCAATTAGGGCTTAGAGACCCTGCTACCTTGTCTCGGCGTCACCGGCGTGGTGGCACAATGGGTGCCGCTGGTGGTGGACCTCCCGCGGGTCAAATACTTCCCTCTTCCATCACTTCTACCTCAAACTCCTACTAGCCCATAGCTGACTCTTCAACCTCCAATCTAACTCCAATTTACTCCCTCTCTCCACCAATCTCACTCTGCCACCTCACACCGCTAGTTCACTCACTATGTGTCACTTTCACTCCTCAAACTCCAAAGCACCTTTTTTCTCTCAATCAAATAATCAAAATGACTTTTGGTGGGCCGCCAATCTGGTTTTGTTAGATTTGGCAGGCCGTCGACATTGGCATATGCGTTCCCTAATTCGTCGACGTCAGCCGATATCTGTCGACATCGACTGCTTTTCTCTATCGACGTCAATTTTTGTCACCGACGTCAATGTCCTTCCAACCTCCTTTTTTCTTTGTTGCCCCAAAATCATGCCCCCAATCAGTCAGTCCTCTAGACCACATCCTTTTGGCCCCCTAGGGCACACTTAAGATCACTTTTGCATCCATCCATCGACCACCAGACCTTGGAGATCATGACCATCTCCTCTAACCACGACTACTTCCAAAGCATTTTTGCCTTGGTTGTTTTTGCATATATGCTACCTCATGATTGGTTAGCAAAATTGTGCGCACACTTTTGACCTTCACAAGTATAGGATCGCAAGCCAGTTGATCCGCACTACTTGTGATTTTTTTGTGTTTTTGGGAGCACTTCCTAAGCCTAGGATACCTGGAACATGACGACCATTGGAGCTTCAACTTAGATTGAATAACCCAATCAGTAGATGACTAAATGTTGGGGCACAGTTATTTCAATTTTGGCACTCTTTGACCCTCGACCTATGACAATTTGACCTGACCATCCTCGTGAAGTGGTGTACGTGCAATCACAACTTTTGTAGCATTCTCTATCTATCTTCCCCCTTTTCATCCACTCTCTATCAAATCAGCACCCGATTCCAGGTTCCCTTCTCTCATCTACTGCTTTGAGGGGGGATACCTCATCCATAATCGGGGTAACCAACCCTCACCTATTTTTGTCTTGCAGTTCACTTGAACAACCAACAAGACGAAATCAACCTTATCCCATACCTGGGGCAACCAACTCCTGTTTTTGTCTTGTAGTTCATTTAGAGCAACCAACAAGACAAAAAGGGGCAAATGTAGACACCTAAATAGTGTCTAACCCTTGGTCACCTTCCCCCTTGGTCCATTCCTAACCCATTCCTAAAACATGCAATTACTAATTTAAAATAATAAACTTATTTTGAATTAACCCCCCCTCTTTGGACACATCACCCATGACACCTCGCCTAGGACACCTCGCCTTGGACTAATTCCCATCCTATGACTCACCCAGGACCTATTCTTATTTCTCTCTAACCGCCTAACCAACTCTCGTGCGTATTTAGCCCAACCTTTGACATTCTCCAATGGATAGTGCACTTGGCAGATGAAAAATGGGCTTGGTGGCTCTTTTTGTCCATTCTAAACCCGTCGACGTCGGTCAAATGTCAGCCGACGCCGGTGGAATTGCCGACGTCGGTTATACTTAACCAAATTTTCTAACCCTTTTGATGATCCCAATCACAAATCAGCTAATCTCTGAGGCTAATCACGACTCTCAAATCCTCTTTTGGCGAAACAAAGTTCTCGTGCTTTTGCTTTTCAGTGTTCTGGGCTTCTTGGTGTTCTTGCAGGGATCAACATTCTTGGTAGCACTTTCTAGGCACTAAGGTCTTGCATCAGACATTCTGCACAGGGACTGCACGATATCTCCATCACCATCGACAACTAAAACACAACTTCTACACCTTTGCCAATTCATATCACAGCTAAGTATTGGTACTTTTTTCATTCTAATATCATTTCAAATATATTTGTATTCTGTATTCTATCTATTCCAAGCATCCTTGACCCGACCTTCCCTATTCTTCCCAGAGAGGCTGAAAAGCCTTCTCTCACCCCTTATTCCTTTTTCTTTGCCTCTGACACTCCCTTAGTCTCTTTTTAGGCAACATCCTCTGTCCAATCAACCTAGCATAAGTTATCAGAGACATACAGACCATCTTAAGACCCATCTAATCAACCTGACTAAATTGCTCTACAGAAAGGCCGAAAGGTCTTTTTCCTATTTCTCACTCCTTTTCTTGACAAGATTCTCAGTCCCTTAGATCCTAAATAGTCCCTCTAAATCCCTCATAGACCCTCAGACCCTCAGATGAGACCAAATCCATTCTGCAGACCAGAAACTAGTCCTATAACCCATCCCTGGCCAATTGCCCTGACCGACCTCGTCCACTTCCCCTACTGACGTCGGCAGTCTAACCATCATCGGCGACCACCCTGACCGACACCGACAATATCACCGACATCGGCGAATGTGTTTAGCAGATTGTAGCTTATCAGGTATGCATTTTTTTTTAGTCTTTTCTTTTCACATCTTTCATTATTTCTCTTTTCTGTCTCTGTCATATTCTGTCTTAAACAGTGGATTGTCATCCTCTAAGAAGCCTTAGCGCTTCTAGGACCAAGCTTTTGCTTGGCAATCCACCCTCTTATCAACTAACATTCTTCATGTTTTTAGTGTCTATCTCTTTCAGGTGTCATTACTCCACAGCAAAAGAGGAGTTCTCACAACGTCTGGATTACGGTGCACAGAGTATATCCAGGTACATACAAGCCTTGACCATTCCTTTTAGTTTCTCATTTTCTCTCCTTTGAATGTGAAAGCGAAATTGCATAGAAACAGGTATAATACTTTTTAATATTGTTTTTTGTAATATATTTGATGTAATTTAATGACATTTTATCCTTAGTCATGGTCTAATTAGTCGATATGTCATTTTGAGTCACTCAATAGCCATTTAAGGGTCATATATGCAAGTGGCATGGTTTTCAAGGTACCTAAGTGTTATATTTTTTTAAAACATCCAAAATTTCATATTACATATTTTTAATGTTAGTACCATCTAAAAATTAGAGGTTATCTAACTGAAAATCAAGAAACCACTTAAAAAAGGAGGAGTTTGGCACTTGTACAGCCCATGAGGGAATGTGACACATGGGAGAAGTTCATGTAATGAATATTAATATCAATAAGACTCATATAATCCATTAAAATTATTTTTAAGTTCTAATAAATGTCCAAAACCATTCTAATCCTTCTTCACCCTTGTAGACACATAGAACTAGTCAATAGGTTTGTGCTTGGTACGGCCAGTTGGAGAAGTTTCAAGTCAAATGAATTTTTGAGGTCATATTAAACTTAGATATATACATTTACATAAAAATATTATTTACTATTTCCCATACCCTATAGGTTTTCTCTTATTTGGATAGTTTTATACAATATAATTGGTTATTTTTTCATAAAAAATATTTTTAATATCTTATTGTATGTTATCCATTATTTTTATCACATTTTTCATGGATTTTATATCTCAAACAACTCACTTTATAGGAAGGTATTGATAGTGAACTTGTACTCCAATTTCACCATTTGAAAAAAGTCTCTTTATATGAAATGGATTTAATAAAATGTGACATGGGGTATCATTCATCCCAATGGGGTCATAAAAATATCCTTATTTCAAAATTTTCAACCTCCAAGGTGAGCATAATTGAGGTTGTAGTTCAATTAGATACATAGTTAGCTCCCAACTCCTCCTCAGTCTCCGTCATGACTTGTTAAGGATATAAGAACATACACAGAAGTGTGATGAAGGTTTAAAATATATTATATATATTTTATCAACATTAGGTAGTTATATTATCTTTCAAATGGTAAATAAATCACTATGACATTCATATGCAATACTTCCACATAGTCTACCATGAATGTACACCTGTAGGTGTTTGGAAGAAGAAAATCATGTGGAAACAAGGAAAATATCTCATTGAATCCATTTAGGTTTTTTAACATCCATTTTTAGGTATTAACATAGGCTTATAACTTATTGAATGCCAAATGTAATGCATATGGTCCATACTTATACTTACTACCTGCACATGAAAGTGCATCTACAAGTGTTTAAACAAAGAATGGACATATTAGAGCATGTAAATAGGTTTCAAAATCCCCAAGATGAATATAATACATTTGATAAATTTTATAAAGTACAAGATGTTTTATAATCCCATACAATGTCCACTATTTGAAATATCACCCCACTGACTGTATATTGCAAGATCCACCTACAGGTGGTACTAATAGAAAATTGGAGGTGTCATATAGAAGTTTTGGATCATGAGAATGAAAGATTATTGAAGTAAAAATGTATATTATAGAGAATATAAATCCTATTTGGAATTATATATTGGTATATGAGATAGGGGATTACCTTCAAAAGGTGAAATGACTATATTTAGGGACCTTATCCCTAAAAGACAAAAATAGAACACCTAGCCTTTTTGGAGATGTCTTATGACAATGCCACGTTGAGTTTTTATCACTCTAAGTTCATTAATCCTATATACCTATCATATGGGTCCAAATTAAAAAATTAATAAGGTAATTTAATCCTTTGGTTTTCTTACTAGGAAGGCCCAAAGATGCACCTTTAACCATGAATTCAGGGAGTGAAATCTATAGGCTTTGAGCTATAGAGAGATATTTTCAACTAAGGTTGTAATTTTGGACATTGAAACAATGATTTAATGGTTATAGGTAATTAAAGGATAATTTTTGATCTAAATTACCATAAAATTAAGTTGATGTGCAATGTTTGGAACCTATTTACACCTACAGGTGTGCCTAATTCTAAAACTATCCACCTATAACTAACTATAGATATATATAGTCTATGACCCAAGATTTATAATGGAGATTAAATATATTAAAGCACTATAAAATCCCATAAATTTATTCCTAATACCTCTTATGTTTACCATGGATAGTTTGACACAAGTTTTAAGGATAAAAGCCACCTATAGGACCCTACACATTCAACTATAACTGACTGTGAGGGACATAGAGAAAAATAGTTAAGGTTATTGATGTGGACATAACCCAAGCATGAAATGAGTGAGTCAAAATAATTTATGAATTATAATTTAAGGATACAAGGAAGCTTATGAATTTTTTCAAAGCCCAAACTATGCAGGTAACCTACAGGTATGATGCCTTGGAGCAAAACGCAGTTAGGAAATGCACACAGTCTTGAGACTTCAAGGTATATGAAGGGGTGCATGGAAGTATGAAGTGATTAATGTATTTATAATACCTAAATCATGATAATATAAGTATCTATAGGCTATTAAAATTTTAAAAATTTTAGAGAGAAGACACTAAAGATGCATCACAAACTCCATATGACAAACTTTGTACACAACCTACCTTCCTCATAGTTTATCTTGGATTTTGTAGGAGTTAGATGATATAATGATCTAAAAAATGACTAAAAATTGGTACAGAGCATATATATGAATTTAAAAATCCCCTAAAATATTTATTTTGTTTTATAAAATAGGGGAAGTACCCTTTATTTTATCTCAAATAGAGGGTACTCCCTTAGACCAAAAACTGGTAGGTTTTGAAGAAATGCGGATAAAAGGGTGGACCAAGAGATAAGTGAGCTTAAAAATAAGGTGTGTAAAGTTGAATCACACCTATAAAAACACGACTAACCTTGTATAAAATGAGGAATAAAAACAAGGTGATCTAGACCCTCAAAGTTGTAAACAAACCTATTAGGCATGGTTAGGCCTAGAATTTAAATGGGAGGCAAATTTATATTATAAATATAGGAGAGAATTCCAAAGGATTTTATAATTTTTTAGGGTCATTTTATATTTTTTTAAGTTTTTGGAATTAAAATAAGTCATAAGGAAATCTAATCTTAGCTTATGACCAATTCAAGCTTGCAAGGAATGGAGAAAAGAGCTCAAGTGGGAAAAATTGGAAGCTCATATTTCCTTGGATGCTTTGCATGGAGACTCAAGGGGATAGGATGAGTTGGATAATTTCATGAAAAAAAAATTGTCATTAGTTTCTTTTTCCAATTTCATAGCTTTATGAATAAATCTTAAGAGTATAAATGGTCTAAAATGCTACTAAATCATGGATAAGGACCTGATTGAGAAAAAAGGATGGAGAGCTGTCATATGGGATAGAATGAAAATGAAAGTGATTAAAACTTACATAATATTATTTAGGTCCCCTCCCCATCTACTTGAGGCATTCCCTAACTATATGGATAGGGTACATAATTAGTTTCTTTGACTATTTTGTGCATTGTGTAGGTTCTAAGAGGTTTCAAGAGATGAGATAAAATTTAGGAGAGAGATTGAGACTTATTATAACTCACTATGGTAATTTCATGCTCCATCAAAAATATTGAGTGTGTCTACTAGCATATTCATCTCAGCCAATCAAAACTAGAAAAGTGAACAAGATGGTGAGAAGTGTGAAAAATTTAAGTGGGAGCCTATTTAAGGTGTACTAAGAAATCTAAGGTCATGGAGGGTATTTAAAAGTTTCATTTACTCAATTTCATGAATTTACATTGAAAACTAAAGCCAATTTTGAATCTAAGTGTAATGGGTGACTAAAAGAGGAGTTTATTTGATTATAGGTAGTGATGGTTCACTTTCAGAGGGATCTAGATGATTAGGAATGTATCTAATGCATGTATAATAATGCACATAACCCATCCCTCTTATTTAAATTATTATATCTATCCCTACTTAGTTTTGGGATGTTCCAAAAAGGCATAATGATGAAGATAATTTTCTTATACAAAATAAGGAGTTTCACACCACATTTCATGAGTTACATAGTTTAGAGATCCATTTGTCCCATCAGACCTTGCATGGTCTATCTCCTACTTCATTATTATACACATATAACTCATTTTCTTAGATTGACACCTTTTATTATGACCCTTTTATTTATTTTTCTCTTCTCTCTCTCAAATTTTATAAGTAGTGACTTTTTGAGCTCTTTGGGGTAGCCTCCATTGGTTATGGTGAAACCCTAGAAATTTTAGTATTTGAATGTATCTTGAAGTAATAATAAAGTTAATTTTACTAATTACATGCTTCATAATTGAGTCTTGTTGATTTTGTCTAGTAGAAGATAATTTTTTCTAGCATGTTGTCCTTGATTGTCCACCAAGTGTGTAGAAGAAAAATTGTTACATGTCTTTGTTAGTGTTCTTTATTAGTGTATAAGAGTTTTATAAGTGGTTTATGATTTTATTCTCAAAAATATCATCATAATCATTCCTAAGTATCAATATACTTCTTGAACCTAACATATGAAGCATTAATGTAGCAATCTATCTTGAGTTGTGAGTTATTGTGAAAGAAGCTTTGATTTGATCTAAGTAGTATTAGTTCAATCAATAAGAGGAAACCCATTATTGGTGCATCACATTTTATCTTATTATTATTTTTTCTTATCTCTTTTCAAGAAAATTTGATGAGTAAGGAAGTGTTTAAAGAGTGCATCAAGGGAACTAGCCCTTCTAGAGATTCATCTCACCTGTTGGTTACCCACAGCTTGTGAGATGTTTCCATTGTGCCACTTGGATGTGGAGAGATGAGAAATCTCCTCAAAAGGTGAAAATCCAAGTGATAATAATTGGTTAAGTGATGTAACCTTTAATGGGGTTAAATAAGAAGTTGTGATACCCTAAAACCTTAAATAGATAATTTTTGTGAAAAAAGATAAACCACTAGAATATTTAATAAAAAAAATTAATTTGATTGAATATTTTTATTCCTATAAAAATGTTATGAAATTTTAAAAATAATGGCATGTCAATCTAAATTCACATGAAAAATTTATGGCCTCTAAGAGTTAATACATTTGGCTTGGTTAAACCCCCCCCCCCCCCCCCCCCCCCCCCCCCCTCCCCCCCCCACCCAAAAAAATATATATATAAGATCCAAGTGGATGTTTTGCAACTAAATTGATGGTTTTGAAAGCTCAAATGTAAGTTTTGTAACTATTCAAAATATTTTAAAATTAAGTGGAAGTTTTGCCATGTATAGAGTGACAATTTCTTAAGGAGATAAATAACAACTTGAGTAATGGTTGTAGATAGTTTATCTTCATCTTATAATCCTTATTGGATTCTAATTTGAGCTCTCTTTGGTGTTAAAGTTGTAAAAATATATGTATGGAGAGAATCTTTGAAATCAATAGGATTTTCATATTATATATATTTTTTGATGGTATGTGGTTTTTTGAGCTGATGTGTGAAAAGGAAAGAGTTAGTGAGAAATCTCATGAACATGTATGAGTGTTTATACATATTCTAATGCAAAGTATGTGGGTAAGCATAGGGAACTAAGGAGGAAAAAGGGGGTCTTAAGTGGACATGTTTTTCATTAAAAAAATATGAAACCTCTATTTGTATCAATTTTTTGAGATATCTACACTCACAATTTGAAGATGTCATAGGAAGATAAATTGTAGCATTTCAAGTCTAGTTTCTAAACTATTTTTTAAAAAAATGGTTAAGTATAAGTAGGTCAAACATTAGATATTATAAGAAGTGGTACTATTTTTTATAAAAATCATACTATATAGTTGTTTGTGCACCCCACCATATTTTGAGCATCATTTTCTATTTATTTAAACCCCTTGGTAAAAAGCTAGGTAAGATCATATAGTTTTTAACTTATATTTTTTAAAAATTAAGTAATGAATATTTTTTTACTAACTTCACAAGCAAGTATACCCTAAAATATGATAAAAAATGTATAACCAACCATGCACCCCCTATAACCACCTTAAAACTATCTAAAATTAGATTTTTCTTTTTTTAATGTGTATAGAATTAGTTATAGTTTGTAACCTTATCCTTTTTTCTAGTTTGGATCAATAAAAATCAAAAGATACATAAAAAAAATATGAGCATGAATACTCATGGCATATACCATTAAAAAAGACATACTTATTCAATAAATATAAATAAAAACCTTAGTGTAATAAAAATATTAAAAAAACATATATATAAAAATAAGAGACTTAGTTGATGTTGCAGTACTATTTTTAAGTAAAAAATCAATAAAATGGATAGTGTCTAGCATGGTCAAAATTGTATTTGTTTATTGTTGGTAGGAAAAATGCATTTGACTGTGTGTGTTGTAGGTCCATACTTGAGGTTTAGGAATCTAATCCATTATCGAGCCTTAAGGCATGTGTTTGCAATGCCAAGCTAAAGAAACATGTACATGGAATTACTATGTATGTAGAACTAACATGTATGCATAACTACCGTATACATGAAACCACTATGTATGTGGAACTTTTACGTATGTGAAATATTATACATACATTCCATGTATGTATTTCACTATATTATGGCATTGCCTTAGAAGATTAAATAATTATTAATATTAAAGTTTTGTACATTAAAAAAATGTAAATAGGTAATTGAGGTTGTAATATTGATGTCATTGGCTTAGATAAATAGATTTATGACTATAAAATGTGACTTTGGGTACAATTAGCCCTAATGTCATCACAAATTGAGAAAATCAATCAATTAGGCCAATAAGTATTATGATTTGCATTGAATTGAGCCCTATGAACATAATTATTATTGTAAAGGACATTAAGTGGGGTTAGATTGATTGGTTTAAGGTTTAGGGAACATAAAATTAGGGTTTAGGGTTTAAGGATTAAGGTACATAGGGTTTAGGTTTTAGGGTATAGGGTCCAATCACAAATGTAATAGGGCATCAAATAAATGTTTTTTCATTGGGGATAAAAAGATTTTTTTAGATTATTAAGAGTTTATGATTTATGGTTTAGGTTTTTATGCTTAAATTTTAGGGATTAGGGTATAGAGTTTATGTTTTAGGGTACATAAGGTTGAATTACAAAGGAAATTAAGACCAAATTAAAATATTTGAATGTATTTATGACTATAGAATGTGATTTTGGGCTCAATTGAACCCTACGTTACCATAAATTGAGTGAATTAGTCAATTGGGTCAATGAGTGATGTAATTCAGGCCAAATTGAGCCTTGTGAACCTAATTAAACATTACTGTAAATGATGTTATATGTGGTTAAATAATTTGGTTTAGGGTTTACAATTTAGGGTTTAAGGTTTATAAATTAGAGTTTCAATTATATATGAGATAGGGTTTACGATATAAAGTCTAATCATGAAGGTAGTTGAGGACAATTTGAGATGATTGAACTTAGATTTATGACCACAATGTGTTTTTAGGCATAGTGTATGTGTTTTTAGGCATAGGATTTATGTTTTAGGATGTATTAGGTGTAATTTTAAAGTAAATTAGGGAAAATTTGAGATTTGTAAACCTATTTTTGACTAAAAAATGTGATTTTGGGCTTAATTAGCCCCCCAGTCACCACATATTGAGAAAATTAGTCAATTAGGGCAATGAATGATGTGATTTGGGTCAAATTGAGCCTTATGAACCTAATTGTTATTGTAAAAGATGTTAAATGGGGCTAAATAATTTGGTTTTTTGGGTTTAAAATTTAAGGTTTAGGGTTTAGGGATTATGGTTTAAGGTATATATGATATATGGTTTAGGGTTTAAGGTCCAATCACAAAGGCAATTGAGAATAATTTGAGCTCATTGAACCTATTTATGACCACAATGTGTTTTTATGTATAGGTTTTATGTTTTAGGGTAAATAAGGTCTAATAACAAAGGTAAATAGGGATAATTTAATATCCTTGAACCTATTTGTGACTATAGAATTTGATTTTGGGCTCAATTTGGCCCTAAGTCACCAAAGATTGAGTAAATAGTCAATTAGGGTAATGAGTGATGTGATTTGGGCCAAATTAAGCAATGTGAACCTAATTGTTATTGTAAGGATGTTAATTACACAACTAAATCATTTAGTTTAGGGTTTAAATATTAGAGTTTTAGGTATATGAAAGATAGGTTTAGGGTTTAGAGTCTAATTGTGAAGGTAATTGAGAACAATTTGTGTTGATTATACCTATTTGTGACCATAATCTATTTTTAGGCATAGGTTTTATGTTTTAGGGTACATAAGGTCTAATCACAAAGGCAATTGGGGCCAATATGACCTCTTTAAACCTATTTATGACTAGAGATTATGATTTTAGGCTCAATTGGCCCAAAAGTCACCATAGATTGAGTCAATTAGTCAATTATGGCAATGAGTCATGTGACTTGGGCCAAATTGAGCCTTGTGAACCTAATTATTAATTTAAAGGATGTTAGTTGGGGCTAAATAATTTATTTTATGGTTTAAGAGTTTACAATTTTTGGTTTAGGGTTTTTACGCCTTAAGGTTTATGGATTAGGGTTGAAGGTGTACATCTTATTATAAGGTATAAGGTTTAGGGATTAAGGTTTAAAGTTCTTAAAGTTTATGGCTTATAGTTTAAACTTTATGTATAGGGTCCAATCTTGAAGGTAATTGAGGATAATTTGAGTTGCTTGAACCCATTTATGAGCACATAATGTGTTTTTGGGTTTGATTATAGCCTATATCATCACATATTTAGTGAATTAGTAAACTGGGGTAATTAATGATGTGATTTAGGCTAAATTAATCTATTTGAACCAAATTATTTATCTAATTTATGTTAATTAGGGTTCAAATAATTGGTTTAGAGCTTGAAAAGTTTACCATTTATGTTTTAGGATCTCTAGGGCTTAAGATTTAGGGTTATAGTTTAAGTTGTATGTTTTATGGTATAGGGTACATAGGGTTTAAGGTTTATGGCATAGGTTTTATGGATTAGGGTCTATAATTAAGGGTATAATGTTTAGGGTTTATCGTTTATATCTTTGGGTTTAGGGTTTACAATTTTGAGTCCAAATGATGTTAATTGGTCCACTCAAATGATTAGTTCATGATTGTAAGATCTTATGATTAATGGAGCTTAGGGTTTTTATGGCTTTATATTTAATGATTAGGGTTTAAGGTTTAGGTTATAGGGTATAGGAATTAGGGTATAAGGTTTAGGGCTTAAGGTTTAGGGTATAGAGTACAAGGTATATGGCTTAGGGTATATTGTTTAGTGTTTATAGTGTTTTTTGCATACAATAAATATTGCGTACACTATATTACCACATACATAGTTCTTTCATTAGTAATAAAAAATAAAAACACCAACAATATTTTTTAACATCGAGAGTTTCCCCTTATCTATTATATTTTACATGCTACAAGTCTAGTTGAAAATGATTATAATGTTGTCCACACCCTTAAAATCATAAATCATTAGCTACTCACATGGTTGACTAAAGAGTGCATAAGACTATTCTTAAATATTTTTTAATAATTAGATTGATGTCCCCACTTGGTACTTCCATCAAACAAGTTTATTTTAGAATAACTTTATTATTGTCCCTAGCCCCAAAATTTGAAAACTTTATGCAATCATGGGTGAAAACCTTCATAGTAGTAGGAAAAACCCAAAATGCAAAATAATGAATGAATTAGAAGTGGCAAGAGCAAAACAAAGGAAATGAATACAAAATATTTGTGTAGGTAAGCTTGTTATTGATAATGGATTGATTGTCATAAATAATGATGAAACAAATAATGATACTATACCAAATTAGGAAAGTCTAATTACAAATTCTGATAATGTACCCAATTATAATGCAAGTCTACATTCAAATTTTACTATTTTTTATTTTGATGATGTGAATTACATGGAGACATGCATTGGAGAAACTGCTAATGATTAAAATAATATGGAAACACCTATTTAATAAAGTTACAATGAAGAAAAAAATATGGGATCACCATTGAATTAAGAACCTACTAATGAAAAAATAATATGGCAACACCAAACAATCAATATATACCATTAAGAAAATTTCTTAGGATTTATAGATTAAAACTAATGTATTTAATTGAAATTAATGAATCTATTTTGAAACCAATGCCTAAAAATGTCTGAGTGCCATATGAGAAGAAATGCTGAGAGAATTTAGGACTAAAACTTTCAAGTTTTAAATGAAACACAAAGATACCAAATCTTTGTTACATTGATGAAAGTACTTAGCATGAGACCTACAATGAACACCCGAGGACTAAGAACATATAATATTTATAGTGTAAACAAGGTGATTTTTGAAAATTTTCATAATGCATACCATCAACTAGGTGTGAAGAAATGCACCAAAGATGGTAACACTACCCGACATTGTTGCACTCCACATACCCCACTCTCAATTGCTTTTCAAATAGGGCCCCATTTCATCCTGAAAGGAACTAGCTATGATGGGGAAATAATTTATTGGTATTTATCATGTAATTAATAAGATAGCATTCCCTAAGATTCTTATGTCCAAGTTTCTATTTAAGAATATATTTGCCTTAATGCTAATGTGATTTGTCATTACCCTGGCTATCTAAGTTTTCATTCTTTACCCTGCTTATGCTAACCTATTAATAGATTTTGTTTCTTAAGTGTGGAATTTCTCTGAGTTTACACCTGACATTCCTCTATTCTAAAATTTTATTTGGAATTTATGTTTGGAACATAAGTTATTCAAAAAAATTCTCAATCATTTTTTTATGTCAAATTGTATCTCTCGGGCCTTCATTACCTTCTACCTCCATAATTCCTTTTTTCCTTAGAAATTTTTTACACTTTGATCTTTAAATAAATAAATTCCACAAAGTGATATCCCACTAACCCACATCCATTCACACACTTAAAAACTTTTAAAATAACTTTTGGGTAAGTAAAGTGCTTGGATTTTACTAAGTGTCACAATCCCACTCACCCGATGACTGATAAGATGAAGGTTTAAATATACATAACCTTCAAGAAAGTAGAGTAGAAAAAGTTTTCCACGTGTCATAATACCATATGCCCACTATCATCAAAACATTCCAAGAGTTTCTAGGTCTTTTAGGCAAGCAAAGCATAGGGATGATGACATCTGTCATCATTCCACTCACCCAAAGCCTACATAATAGAAAGAGGGAGTATGATACTTCCAAGCAAGTGGAACATTGGGATGATGACATGTGTTATCATCTTGATCACTTGGAGGATATATAAATATGACTAGAAACATGAATTCAAAATACATTTGTAACCAAGTATCCACATAGTTCCAAATAACTAAATCTTGAGTGTATAAAAATGGATTTTACTTCAAAGTTTCCACCTTCTCCTCTACATATTCCATTGCAAGGTCCATTTAGTATAAAATATAAAATTTTCCAAAGTAGATCTCAATAATGACTTTGATCACTAGTAGGTTATTTGGGAGCAAGTTGAGGTAGCAAAGCCTTGTATCCCAAAGGATAAACTCTCAGCCTTTACATGAATGTGTAGACAAGAACTAGTGGTGATTAAATCAGTGCATCTACATGATGTAGTGGAAAAATTAGAGGTAATGCCTTGCACCAACCTACTCTATGATTTATTTTCAAATAACCAATTTCTATCAAAATTATATGTTTTCATCAGTACAACACAAATGTAGCCTACATCAGTGGGTTTGTCTTTGAAAAATATTATTTGATTCCTCCCCCCAAAGTAACTTACAACCAATCCCTAATTGACCAATGTATGTCAGCAAATAATATAACTAGTAAGTTATAGGAATGGGCACATGACCCAACCACCTTCAAAGTCATAGGACTCATCTCTGCCGTCCCAATTTCCACCTTCAAACTAGGAATTAGGATCATCATGGCCTTGTCAAACATAATCTATGGTTTCCAAAGTATAACATTTTTCAATGAGGTTTGGATTCCACTGCTAGACACCATATTCACCTCCACAAACTTTATTGCCATAGGGGAAATCATCAATGCTAATTTGGTCCACCAAGTTAGTAGCTCAGACAGTTAGATGGATGATAAATTTTGTATGATGTATTATCTATTAGATGTTATAATTGGGATAGTTCACTCGAATTTCTAAGAACCATGAGAACCCTCTATATAATATACCAATTAAAAAAATTGTAATGAACTCAAAATACTTCACATACACAAATTTAGAAAGAAAATGAATAGGTTAATAGAGACCTTATATCTAATGGTATACCAGGCCATTTATAGTATGGATATGCCTAGATTGTCTGATCAGATAATAAGGACTATTGGAAGGATTGGTAGTTATTGGATATTCATAGATTTCACAATTATTAGGAGTAGAGGTAAATAAATCCCTTCCCATATATCTCCTTTAGTCAGTTCCAAATAAGGTGGTAGATCATGAGATCATATCTCAATTGGTAGATTATGTGGATGTTACGATAAGGAAATCCAAACAAAGGGCACTCCACCTAACTTACATTAGTATTGGTTGAATTTAGAATACCATATGGGAGAATTTTAACCAATTAGGTAGGCCCAAAATAAACTACAGCTTTAATTCAACACCTTACAGGTAGTGGGATGAAAGGAAAAGAGTTAGGGACCACCTCAATAGAATCAGAGCTAGAGTGAAAAAATGATTATGGTCATGTGTCATATCCAGATGATGAGCTATTTGTTGATGCCCTAAATGACATAGAAGCTCAAACTAGGATGAACAGAGTAAACATGACATTAGTGGTGTGATGCAGAGGTTCAAACCATTGACCTTGATATGGATGGAAATAAGACTCTACACCCCTTACCCCTACCAAAACCTTGATTTCATTTGTCTTGACTTCTTGATCTATGAAACTCTATCTTTGATCTATGTTATTTATACTATATCACTTTATACTCTATCTATACTAGACTCTCATGCTCACAATTGAACATCCAAACTGTATCTCCTTATTGAAAGCCTTTCAATCTTGGTCATTCATTAATCTCCATAATCTTGCGCCACTATATTTCTTGCACGTCCACTCTTCAACCACATTATGCACTATTCTTTATTAATTACTACTTCACTCAACTCCTTGCTTTATTTTTTTGATTTCTATTTGCTCCTCTTGTGACTTTCTTGATTTTTGTTTATGCCTTTTAACCTTTGGTTTTTTAGATTTTATGGCTTTTCCCCCTATACGACTCTTATTTGTTATTTCTAGACTTTTTTCTTCCTCACTCTTTGGTTTTTTTGATTTTTTGGCTTTTCCTTATATGACCATATATGTTATTTTAGATTTTTTCTTCCTCACTCTCTTGGTTGGGTTCTTTTTTTTCATTTTTTTTCCTTATATGACCATTTTTGTTATTTTACATTTTTTTCTTCCTCACTCCATTGTTGGGATTTTATTTTGTTTTTTTTCCTTTTCTCCTCTCTTCTTTTTATCTTTTTTTTTTTCCTTTATCATTTTTCATTCCTAGTGGGGTGTTTCATTGTTATATTTTTTTTCTATTTCTCTTGCTTTTAAAGTTTTTTCTCTTTGGTTAACTTTTCCTTTTCTTGGCTCCCTACTTTTTTTTTTGCCTTTCTCCTTTTTGTTTATGCTTTTTAGTATTTGTTTGTTTTCAGCTTTTCCCTTATATGGTCATATTTGTTATTTTAAACTTTTTTTCTTTTTCACTCTTTAGTTTTTTCAATTTTTTGGCTTTCCCCTTATATGGTCCATATTTGTTATGTTAGATTTTTTTTTTCACTCATTGGGTTTCTTTATTTATTGGCTTTTCCCCTATATGACCATATGGCCTTTCTCCTTTTTGTTTATACCTTTTAGTCTTTTTGATTTTTATTGATTTTTTTGCTATATGGCCATATTTGTTATTTTACAATTTTTATCTTCCTCATTTTTTTATAAATTATTTTTGGCTTTTCCCCTATATGTCCATATTTGTTATTTTAGACTTTTTACTTTGTCACTCTATTGTTGTTGTTGTTGTTCATTGTGTTTTTTTCTCTTTTCTCTTGCTTTTAAAGTTTTTTCTTTAACAATTTTTTTTTTCTTGGCTCCTTGCTTTATTTTTTTGACTTTTATTTTCCCTTCTCATGACCTTTTTTATTTTTGTTTGTCTTTCACTCTTTAGTTTTTTAATTTTTTATTTTTTTCCCT
>JARHVA010005537.1:1142500-1174382 GCA_037957365.1 Torreya grandis | reverse complement strand
TTGAGTAAGACTCAGCTAAAGGTGGTAAAGGTGTATCAGTTTTTTCTTTGGTGGTTGAGGTGGGAGGTTGTTTGTAAATAGGTTTGGTAGTGGGTGCCTTCGGGAAGGTGACACGTTTAGTTGGTGTCTTCAATTTAAGCAAGGAGGTTTATGAGCTGGAGTTAGAAGATCACAAGGTAGGAAGCCTAAGTAATACTAGTGTAGTAAAGAGAGAGGTACATCATAAAGTAGTTGCAAAGGTGTAATTAAGAGAGGTAGTAAAAATTTGGTAGAGGTAGTTAGCTACCTATTCAAGGTAGAGGGATGAGGCCCCAAAATGGAGGGCAAAGTTGAGAGAGGCAAGGTTTGGGTCTTGTGGCCTTTATGTGGCTTCACCTCATTAGTTATCATGGTCTAGAATTTGGGTAGGTGGTATTGAAGGGGTTAGGTCCACTTTCATAGATGGGTGACTAAAGCTTGGTGTAGGGGAATACCAAGATTCTTGGTAGACCTAGTTTAGGATGATAAGATAGGGTTTGGCTACTTAGGTCATGGTTGGCTTAAGTGGTTGAGGTTTGTTTTGGTTTGGTGGAGGTTTTATTTGGTTGATTAGAGGGTTCAGTTATTTAGGTAGATATATTAAGAGTTCGATCAATGAAAGTGGTAGGTTGGTCTAATTGAGAAAGGGTTGGAGGTTTTTGATTGGGTAATACAAGGGAGGCCTAATTACTTCTAGAAGGTAGCTTAAATCCACATCAGAGTTGGAGATAAATTCCAATTTATGAACTAGCCTAGAGAAGGGTTTATAGGTGGGTTTGATTCCTTGAATGGTAGCTCTAAAAGACAACCCACTAAGTGGAGATATAAAGATGATATCCTTGTCCTTTTTCCTCAATCAAAAGATGTAAGACTTGGATGGATGACTCCTTTATGGGAGGAGTAGACACGAGGGTTTTTCTCTTCAAGAATGATCTCCAAAGGGGAATTATATCATCTAGTAGCAAAAGGTGAGGTTGAGGCAGTGGTGGTTGGTTATTTCCAGTGTATCAGTTAAAAGGATAACTAGTGACTCCACTACCTCAATAAGTACAGGGGAAAAAAGATGGTATTTCCTTGGCTTTGCTATCCAAAGGAAGAGAAGGAAATTCTACTACCTTGATAAATAGATAGGGTGAGAGATAAATGGCTTCTTAATAGGCTCTTTAGCAATAAGTGTGTCAAGGACCATGTTAACTATATGGGTATCATGAGAGCATTTGACATTATTGTTTATTTTCTTGGTAGGAGCATGCTTTGGGAAGGGTTTCTTGAATATATCAAAGGCTTGGTCTAATGGTGTATTGGGGTTATTTAATGTAAGATCCCCCTTGTTAATGAAGGATTTCAAAAGGATATTGAAAAGTGTTTCACCTACTAACATCGTGCTCTATCACTTAGTGGAAGGCACATAGATCATTCTTGTTTATACCAACTAGGTGCAGGATGAGAGGACTCAAATTTTTGGGGGTGATTTAATAGGAGGAAGTTGAATGATATTGGATTTTAATAACTTCTCCAAGATGGAAGCATAGGATTATCTAAGTAGAGTAAATTGATTTTGGTTATTTTGGGTTTGGTTCCTTAATTTTTGCATCGAGAAACTAGAGGAATTATAGTGGTTGATAGAAAGTGGAAGAGTAGCTTTTAGGATAACCACATTCATGGTTCCCTTATTCTAGGTATTAGTATTGGATTGGTTTATTGACTTGGAGGAATAAGCCTCATTTGTTTTTACAGATTGATTTAGTTTTTTTTTAGCTTTATTTTTCCTTTGTAAATGGCTTAGTTCTCTAACTTATGTTCCATGGTAAATGCTTCATCAAAAATTCAAAAAAATTGGGCATGTAATGTGGAGGAGATATGCTTGGCACATGCCCAATCAAAGAAATCTATGAGTTTGGATTGAGGTAAGGAAAAAGATAGTCGGTTAATTAGACTCCTCCAATGAGCCATGAAATTGGAAATAGATTCATCCTCAAACTATTGAATAGAGTAGAGGTTAGTGATAGACACTTTCTTGGAGATATTGGTCAAAAACTGATCCAAGAAGGTTTGTGCCAGTTGGGTGAAGGAGAAGATAGAATGTTTAGGTAAGGCATTATACCAATCCAAGGCCAAACTAGCCAGAGATATGGGGAAGGTGTGGATGAGAAGGGCATCATCATAATTGATGAGATAAAAAGCATGATTGAATTCCCTAAGATGTTGTTGGGGATCCTCCTTACTTTGAAATTTAGAAAACTTGGAAAGTTTCCATTAGGGAGGATATGGCCTGATGAGTATGGATGGATGGATGGGATCATTGAATATTTGTTCATATGATAAGATTTCATGAGCACATAAAATGGATGACTCTAGGGTGGTCATCTTATCAATAAGCATCTTCATTAGGTCTGTTTGGGGTTGTGTACCTGAAGGGTTATAAGATGAATATTATTACAGGGGTTGGGAGACATATGGATAGTGGGTAGAAGGTTAGGGGGCTACCACATATGGGTAAATAGATGTAGGTGGTTGGGTAGTGGGCACATGCCCTTGTAGATTAGGGATGTAGCCAAAGGTTGGTCTAAAGCATGTTTGTTGTGTGATCTAGGAATTTGACTCAAGAGAGGATGGTTAGTATGGTGTTAGTTCTAAAATAAAATAAACACACTAATAGCATAACATCTCTAGGCCTAGATACTAGGGAGAGCTTAGTTAATAATCAAGAATGAAAACACAACTAAAATATCAAATAAAACTCTTTTACCTTCCTTAGATGTTCCAAAATGCTTATCGTGGTGGCTTGCTCAACTTGTGCTCATGAAGTCCTTGGCAATGGAAGCTTGACAACCTCCATCTCTCCTTGGCACCTTTAGCTTGTGGCTTGGCTTAGCCTGGAATTAGTTTGGCATTATAACACTAGTTGCTTGAATCTTTTTGGAACCAATCCTAAATTATAACTTTGCACTAATTAACCTTAGAAATGATGTTGTGAGGCCTCCTATTTATAGATTTTTAGATTTGATTAGAATCAACCTCAACCATCCATCTCAAGATTGAGATGTGTGGTTGAAGATTAATTCAATTTTGGGAATTAATTTTTTAATTATCCTCATCATGGCATTAGAAGAAGGGGCAATTAAGAGGCATGGAGGGATTTGATGAGGTATGGGAGGCATGAATCCTGATATTTGTGGCATTTATCGCCTAGGGATGTCTTCCCAACAAATGAGTTCACTTGATGATGCAGATATACAATATTCATTTCCAAAAAAATTATTCAACAAGTTTTCATGGAATTTTTTATTAGGCCTTGATTTGGATTAATTAGCTCTTAAACATGATTAAGCACCTTGTGCACAAATTACCCAAATTGATCAAAATGCCTTATTATTGGTCCTAAATTTAAATGGATTGAAATTGGAAGGCATTGTTAGATGCATTAGAACCATATTCCCACTTAGAATTTTTCCAACAACAATTAACAAAGGCACAAATCTTGTGTAAAATATTTGATAGGAAAGAACAGTTTAGAGCACGTGGGTGCAAAATTGGCATTTTGACTCAAAATGAAATGATCAAAGTTAGTTGGCCAATAAATTTCATTGCCTCATTTAGGGATACCCTAGCCAAAATTGGCACGTAAATATGTCAGTTTCACATCATTTTTTGTGTTTTAGTGTTTTTAGGCAAAATTGTGCATTTTAAGTGGAAACTATCCAAAAGCCTAGTTGAAGGTTATCAGTGGCTAGTTTTAGGTGTCTATAGTTTACCCCTATTTGGGAAGGTGATGCAAGATATAAGCAAATCAATGTCTTCTCAAAGAATGGTAAATGGCCTGTATGCCCAAAAAGAAGATGATGGTTGAAGAACAAAGCTCCAAATGGTTTTTGGGAAGCCTATGATGATTCCCCCTCGAGGGAGTGGCCATCACATTTGTTGATGGATGGTCCCTTGAAAATAAACAAGAAGAAAGGTGGAATTAACCCATGGGTGAGATTAATCCAAATGAGAAAATGCTTGCATGCATTGATGTAAAAAGGATGCTGATTTGCCCAAAGGTGGTTATAATCAGGAATAAAAGTCAAAATAATGATTTTCCCATAGGTGGTTATAATCATTAAGAGACCTGGATTGGCTAAAGATGATTGTACCCTAGTTAGGGTTGATTAACAAGTATAACTCAAGGACATAACCTAGAATAAAGATTAAAGATGAACATGCATAGACTAATGAAAGAGATGGATAGAGGAATGAGATTGATCAATATAATGATTTAGTTGTACCTACTAATGAGGAAATGCACATCCTGATTAACAATGATACAACTAGAATGGTCAAATGAGTTAATATTGATCAAGGGTGTGATGGAAGGATTTGCCAAGGTGCCAAGTAGAAAATTATATAGCTCTATTGATTATAGACCTTCGTGAAGCTAATTTTTGTTATAGCATGTGATGGTAGGATTTATGATAGAACATCATGAAGACTTGACCAAAATATGCATAAGGACTGACTCCTGATCTAATAAACATTCAAAAAAATAATGCACCAATGATAAAAACCATGATGATAATGTTAATAGATGAATATGGATGGATTCAAGAATAATGTGTGCAAGGAATCACCCAATGAATACATATAGACTGAGTCAAGGCAATAGTACTGAAAGCAAACAAATAGGCAAGTGAAAAAACAAAAAAAAAATCAACCTAAAATAAACAAACAAACAAAATCCTGAAAATAAAATCAAAAGAAAGCATCTTAATAATGACAATGCCCCAATAAGGCAGATCGAGAATAATTGACTAGGCTTAGATAGGACAAATGTTTTTGGATTTTTGAAATGTTATGAATGTTTTTGGAATTTTGAGGTATCTTAACTTGTTAGATAATGACAAGATACCTGCTCTCAAAATGCTAAGAGTGCTTGGCTTAGGTTGCTCACAAAATGGTAAGAGAATATGGAAAGGGGGACTAAGGTGACCTCAACATGAATAGAGCATGACCCTCATAGTCCTGAAATGACCTCAAGTCATAGTAATTCCCTCTACACAAAAGGTGGGGAAAAACCAACTAGGTCTCAAACAAGTTCTCAAATGTGGCAAATGGCCAATCAAATAAAAATAATGATGTCATGGTGATGCAAAAATGCATGACAAACAAGTGTTGCCCCTAGTTTGCCCATAGGTAGTTATAACTAAGATACAATGGCATAGGTCAATGATACTAATTTCCCATAGGTGGTTATAATTAGTAGAAATACTAGTGAGACACTAATTTACCCATAGGTAGTTATAATCAAGCTCATAGAAACAAACATGGATAGGATGAAAGATATCTTGCCAGATCAACTATCACACTACTTTCATAGACTATAATTATAAACATGGATTGGATTGATTATTGAAACTTGATTAGAATCCCCCCAAAAAAGGAGCAAGAAGAACCAAATGAACCAAGATCAAAATAGGATTGGGTAGGATGACTAAAAATAGGCTTTGGTCTAAATAAGAATGGAATGGAATTTGTTAAGGATAATGATGGTCTAGATAGATTGGATAAAATGGTAAGAGGGTTGCCCCAAGTGATGGGGTGAATGGTTGGGTACTTTGACAATGGCAAATGGATATGTAACAATGGCAATGGCATGACAATGAAATTGTATGGTACATATTTTTGTCTTAGGTGTGGTTTTTGCTTCTATTATTCCTATTGATGGGGAGATGCACATCCTAATCAACAAATAAAACAAATATAATACTCAATCATGTTAATTTCTATCTTACACCTCATCTCAATAGTTACTCTATCAAAAATTTCCTGCATATTTGGATGCTAAAAATGTTGTGATCTTCATTGGTCATTGATTATGATTCCTTCAAACATCGAGACAAGATATCCTTGTAGCCTCTACAAAGGAAAGTGTGACCATGGATAGTAAATAAGGAAAAATAATGGATGGTAGGTTTGACTATGAAATGGAATGGTAGATGATAATGAAATGTATAATGGTAGGAAAATAAATGAAGATATGGACTTTCAATCACATGTAATGTTGTTGATGTTGGATTCAACATAATTTTGGTTATGACGGGGCCAAAGACTTGTTCTCTCAATAAGACCACCAATTTTTTTTTGTAATTTTATCTTGAGAGTAGTTACCATGTGATTAAGATATAGATTGAAAGTTATTTTGATTTGATCTTTAGTTTTTTATTCAATAAATAATGAATAACTTTTGTGCTCAGCGATTGGTACCTCAATGAGGTTTTCACCAATGGAGTTGTCTTGATTATCCCATAGTGCCTTCGAGAAGGTTTCACTAAGGAATGTGGACTTTTGACTTTGATTATCTTCTAGCACTTCCAAAAAAGTATCACTAGGAGAGTGTTCTTTTGCTACATGAATGTTGTCTTGGCCTCCTTGTTCTTCTTCAATGACTATGTCACCATGGATGCAGTTCAACAAAGTGTGATTTGGTCAGTCCCAATTAACACTTGTGGGTGATAGAATGTTAATAATATTACTATCTTGGTTGATGGTAATAGATTTTAGAATGGTAATGTAATGGGGATAGGCTGTATAATCCTTATATAAGATACTAGGATAACTTGTGTTGAAGCTGAAGTACTCATCCTCAAAAATCATAGAAAGATCACAAATGTATTCAAATTGATCTATGAGGTATGTATAACCAATATTGTAACATCCTCAAACATATTATTCTTTTGAATCTGATTATAACTCAAGGGATTCTAAATCTGATGTTGAGACTGATGGTGATTCTGATTCTGATTCTAAATTTCATGTCAATTCAAGAATAAAACCTAACTCTAACTCTAATTTTTCATCTGATGGTTACTTTATTATAATGATGCCTTGTTAAATTCTTGGTTTTGGAAAAGTAATAGATTATGATGGCATGATGGGCTCCACAAATACTGGTTTGTCAAAGTGAGACTCCTCTAGGATGGGAAAAAGGTCAAGAGACAACTCCATAAAGACTGGTTTATCAATAGGAGGTTCTTGAAAAATAGGTATATGGTCAAGGTAATAATTTACCTAAAGGTGGTTATAATAATTAATAAGTGACTCAACAAAGACTAACTTATTAGAGCAAGACTCCTTGACTACTGGTATAGGATCAATAGGCAATTTATCACAAGCTAACTTATCATAAATGGTTGATTCAATAGAAACATCTCAAATTGGTTAGTTCTCTTGGCCTTGGTTTCTAATGAGTTGGAAAATACTAGTTCTAAACATAGATTCATCTTCAAATGATTGGATCAATTGAGGTTTGGTTGGGATTGGTATTGGATGAGGAATGACTTGTGTTTGGATATTGGTAGGGCATTGGGGAACATGATTACTTCCATGAGCCAAAGGTCATAGTCCTGAGATAATAACGATAGGGCAGTGTAGAGCTTGATTGCTCACAAAAGCCAAATAATTATGTCTTAAAATGATGGAGGGGCATTATGGAGCTTGGTTGCTTACACAAGAGAAAGGATGAGGTCTTGGTATATAAATGGTTGGGTGTTGTGGAGCTTGGTTGCTCGCACAAACCAAAAGACTAGGTCTATGAATGGTAATGGTATTCCTTGGATATTACGAAGCTTGATGGCTTGCATAATCCAAATGAGGGTTAGGGGTAGTCATTGATTAAATAGAAAAAGGACATCATGAAACTTGATTTCTTGCACAAGCAAAAGCATCCAAGTCTTCCTCATAAACCATATCATCCCAATCACGAGTTGGCTCATAAGCTAGTTCTTGGTTGTGTTTTATGTACTAATTTTTATAAAGAGGGTATGGATTCATATCCCAAAAAACATTATCTATAGTTGGGCCTTCAAAGTCCTCTTCACAAGCCTTTTCATACCAATCAAGGTCTCGAGTTGGATCGTAAGTTGTTTCATGACTTTGTTCCCATGAATGATTAATATGAGGTGGATATAAATCTATCTCACAAACCATATTAGCATCATTAGGGTCTTGAAAAAATCCATAAAATTTATATTGTGTGGACATTCTATCATAAGTTATATTGTAAGTGACTCCACCATAAGTGTAGCTAGACATATCCACGTAAATGATGAAATATCCTAAAATAAAAAGGCTTAGAGTTCTACAAACTTTGAAAAATGATCCAAAGGACAAACAGTTCTAACTTGGTCTAACTTGGTTGAAAAGGTAGAGTTGTATCTCTAATATGGTCTGAAATTGGAGCGGTATCTCCCAAAATGGTTTTTTCTAAGACTTAGCATAAAATAGCCAAACATCAAAGGTATAACATCAAATCTCAAACACACAAAAGGTCAAGCATCTGAATGAAAACTTACATGTCAAAGGTTTAGGTCAAAGTGTTCCAAACAAGGTCTAAACTAGGAAAGGGAAAAATTGAGTTGCTAGGTCTTTTTTCCAAATGTGAAGTCAAAAGCTAGGCTCAAATAAATAATCATGCTAGGACTTTTGGCCAAATGGTGTCAAAAGCTAGAATTGAAATAAAGGTTGATGTGATTTGACTTAATCTAATAAGTTTGAAAATAGTTTTGACATAGACCTGGTGTAGACACCAAAATTGTGTCTACTCCTTGGTTGTCCTCCCCCCTTCGTCCCGTTCCACTTCTAACCATCCCTAACCCACCTATGTCTTATTAATTTAAAATAATTATCTATTTTGAATTAATGATTCCCTCTCTCTCTCTCTCTCCTTGACACCTCACCCCTCCTAGGATACCCTTCCTTGGATGCCCTCCACTACCCCATGCCAAGTCTTAAATGACTTAAGACCCCATTTCCCTTATCCCACTCATCCTCTCATCTCATTTAACCCGCCTTCGACTATTTTTCCATGACCAACGGACCTCAGCAGAAGGAAGAACAGACAAAAGGCTATTTTTAGCCCTTTTTCCTATTCTTTGGCTACCGACGTCAATGGTATTGTCGACGTCGGTTGCCTTTAAAACTATGTTCAACACCTCGAATGTAGGATCTTTAGTTTTCCCAATCCAATCTTCAATCTTCAACAATCGGCTAATCTTTCAATCCACCCTCTCTCTCTCCCTCTCTCCCAGATACATAGCAAGCATCACAAGGTACAGGTATTTTGCATCAGTCACTCCACCTTACAGGAAGTCTTCTACACTAACAGCATCGGCAATAGGATTTCTACACCACCAACATCAGCAACCAGTCTGCAACACTCTTTCTTCAGCAAGCCACAGGTAAGTATTTCCTCTGTGTTTTCATTTCAATTATTTAGACTGTTAGTAATTATTTTTCTAGTTACTTCCTTTCTTACTATGAACCAGACCACGGACCCAACCTGCTCTTCTCAGGGAGGCTAAAAAGCCTTCTCTCATCCTTATCTCCCTGTCACCCTGTCCTCTATCTGATCCCCTTTTTAGACCATACTTTTTGCCCTATAAACCCTGCACAAACCTCCTAATAGACTCTCAGACCATCCAAACAGACTTTTAGACCACTCTGTCGACCATAGACCCATCCAAAACCTATCCAAGGCCACTACCCTGACTGGCATCAGCCATTTCCCCTATCAACGTTGGCAGACTAACTGACGTCGGTAGACTAACCGACGTCGGCAACCTTGACCAATCAACGATGACAGACTAACGAGTGTCAGCGACTGTGGAAGGCAGACAGCAGAATACAGGTAAGCTTTATCTTTATTTCTTTTGTTTATTCTTTCACCATTTTTCTCTATTTTTGACATTATTTTATCAATAGTGGACTGACATCCCTTAAGGAAGTCTTTGCACTTATGGGATCAAGCTTTGCTTGGCAGTCCACCTTATCTCTCTCTAACAATCTCCTTGTTTTAGTCTCTTTCTTCTGTAGGTGTCATCCTCCACAACCAAAGAGGATTTCTCTCAACATCTGGATAACGGTGTGCAGACCTCATCTGGGTAACATCTAACCCTAGACCATTTCTCTTAGGTTCTTATTCCTTTTTGAATGTAAAAGCGAAAATCGTATAGAAACACCTGGCACATAGAATCAAACATAAACATGATCAATTAGCATAAGGCATAAGAGAAAAGACTCTTTAAAATAAGGTTGTGTTCTCCCAAATAAAGGCACAAATAATGATGAGGATATGAATTAAATAAACAAACCATCAATAGTTTTTAATTGTGGGTAATCAATTAATTAAAGCTATGCAACCCAAAAAAAAATCTATGTACCAACCCCATGAATTGAGGCCTAAATAGAAATCAATCAATGTTTGGATCCAAACTTAACAAGGCTAATTGAAAACTTAATGTTGAAAACTAAGATTTGACCAAATAAGCTAGACAATATTGGACATCATGATGGCACAAGACAGAGGTCTAAATGGTATACATAAAATGGTTTGAAACAATGGTTTTGATACAATGGTAAACAAATCTTGAAACAAATTGAGCAACCTAATGGCATAAGCATACTCAAATGATGTGGTCAATGTTATGTTTCAAAAGACTTAAAAGGCTCAAAATGTCTTGACATGATTTGGGCAGCATAATGCTACCCTCTGCAACTCAAATGACACACACACAAAAAAAAGTTTAGTAAAAATTTCAAGGCACAAGTGTGGTGTAAAATGGCTAGCATTACACCTCTTTAGATAAAAGAGTGACATATAGACAAAATGGTTTTGACATGGTTTACACACAAACAAACAAGTTTTAGTCTCAAAAACACCAAGTAAGATAAATGACCAAAATAGACTAAGTATAATCATCCAAATCATATCAAGGGTATGGCATGTGGGGTTGACTAAACTATAAATTTTTGAATGTCACTACGGGAATCAATGGCACAATGAATTTCATGCCAAACAATGCAAAAGAAAAGCATAGATTTTGGGTTTGTATCACTTGGCTTGTTGTAAAATGGTCTAGTCTTTTTCGCAACTACTACAACCTGTTATTCGATCAGTGGTGTGATGTCCAAAGTGCCATTATGTCCTGTGTGTAACTCCAAAGGAGTCAAATGAAGTCAATGTTGGGAGGTGAAACCCCAGGTCAAAGCTTCCCTAAAGAACTTATGGGAGGTGATGAAGTCCCCCTCACAAGACAAGATGCATAAATAAATAAAGCATGAAAGTAGAAAGACTTTAGGGTCATTTTCAAGGTCACCCAAACTTTGACATGTTTTTGGGGAGTACTTTAGATGAATTTCTTTTGAAGCCTTGGACTAGGTTTTTTTCAATAAGAATGGTGCTTTTGTTTTCAAGGGTTCCCTAAATGGGACAATGGAAGAGAATACACACAACACCCATCTATTTTCTAAACAAAATTAGATCAAACAACTATTGAAGATTAAAAAAACTTTTAGAAGATGAGTTCATTTTTAAGCACCAAATTAGAAATATTGAGTGGTGTTCATTTGACACCTTGGTCTTATTTGTAATTTTGAAAACTAATGATAAAAAAACTTATTTAAGCACCAAAATAATGTTCCTAATTCATTTTAAAGCATGCAAAATATGTTCTAAAACATGATTTATCAAACTTAAAATTTGCTAGTTACATGTCTACCCTTAAGGCATCACCCCAAAAGAAAATATGTTAGATTAGAAATAATTTAAATAGATTTTCCAAATTTGTAAAAAATATATGAAACTTGAAGCTAAACTAATACCAATTTCTAAAAATTTAGGAGAAAACACATGGTTTTAAAAAAAATCTAAAATACAGTCTGTATGACCCCAAACCAAGCATTTTAAAATAGCTCTCGGGTTTGTGTTTTTAATAAACATAGTGATCGATGTCGGTTATTACCACCATCAACAATGTCCAACCAAGATCTAACCAATGCCATTTTTACTAACTAACGTTAGTTGAGCCAAGTAACTGATGTCAGTATTTCCTATTGACATCGGTAACTATGTAAACCTATGGCAACAAAAAATGACAAAATAAAGTTAGAAAATAAATATGAAAGAGTTTTAAAGGTCTAAATGGATATTTTAGAGTTGAAAAATAATCTCCTTTAGGTTTGAGATGCATCTTATCCCATCGAGCATGTCATTATGTCATCTAGGAATTTGATTCAAGAGAGGATGGTTAGTATGGTGTTAGTTCCAAAATAAAAACAAAATGAAATAAAGACACTAATAACATAACATATCTAGGCATAGACATTAGGGAGAGCTTAGTTAACAATTGTGAATGAAATACACAACTAAAATTCAAAATAAAAAAAATTTACCTTCTTTGGATGCTCCAAAATGCTTGTTGTGGTGGCTTGCTTAGCTTGTGTTCATGAAGTCCTTGGCAATGGAATCTTGACAACCTCCATCTCTCCTTGGCACCTTTGGATTGTGGCTTGTCTTGGCTTGGAATCAATTTAGCATTATAACACTATTTGATTGAAGCTTTTTAGAACCAATCCTAAATTATAACTTTGCATTAATTAAGCTTAGAAATGATGTTGTGAGGCCTTTTATTTATAGATTTTTGGATTTGATCATAATCAACTTCAACCATCCATCTCAAGATTGAGATGCGTGTTTGAAGATTAATTCAATTTTTGGAATTAAGTTTGTAATTATCCTCATCATGGCATTGGAAGAAGGTGAAATTAAGATGCATGGAGGGCTTTGATGAGGCATGGGAGGCATGAATCTTGATATTTGTGACATTTATGGCCTAAGAATGTCTTCCCAAGAAATGAGGTTACTTGATGATGCAAATATTCAATATTCATTTCCAAAACAAAATATTCAACAAGTTTCCATGGAATTTTTTATTAAGCCTTGATTTGGATTAATTAGCTCTTAGGCATGATTAAGCACATTATGCACAAATTACCCAAATTGATCAAAATGTCTTGTTATTGGTCCTAAATTTGACTAGATTGGAATTAAAAGGTGTTTTCAGATGTGTTGAAACTATATTCCCACTTATAATGGTGCTAATAACAAATAACAAATTCACAAGTCTTGTGTAAAAGATTTTATAGGAAAGAGCAATCTAGAGCATGTCAGTGCAAACTTGGCATTTTGACTCAAAATGAGCTGATCAAAGTTAGCTAGCCCATAAATTTCATTGCCCCATTTATGGATACCCTAGCCAAAATCAACACTTGAATATGTCAGCTTCACATCATTTTACGTGTTTTAGTGTTTATAGGCCAAATTGTGCATTATATATGGAAACTAGCCAAAATCCTAGTTGGAGGTTATCAGTGGCTAGTTTTAGGTGTCTACATGTTGGATAGGAGTAGTAGTTATTTTGGTGACCGATGGAAGGGTAGTGACCCTTGTATTGATTGGTGGCAAGGTGGAGGGTATGGATACCATAAGGATTTGAATAGGAGTGGTGGTTGATGAATTAAGGGTAGTTAAAGGAAGGCTAGTAGTGTTGGAGGTAGGTACTCCTATTATGGCATAATGGTTGTTAAGAGTAGAAGGTACAAGGGTGGTGTTAGCTTGGGTTGGTTAGTTATCAATGGTAGTCCCAAAAGGGTTGTTGGTTGATGAAGAAGCTTGGGTAGCCAACAATTTTGTATTAACTATGGAAATGAAGTTATTCCCCATGAGGTAGAGACGCATGCCATAAGGTAGATCTACAAGAGGTGTCAAATTTAGGATACGATAAGATATGTTTGTAAGATAATGGTGTAAGGATATAGGATTATTTTCTAGGAAAGTGATAAAGTCTTTATCTCCTTGAGGGACCTCCTGAGGGAAGGTAGGACTTCACGAGGGGTGAGGAGAGTCTACTAGTTTAGAGGTATAGTCCATGGATGAAGAGGTAGAATATGTAGGTTGGTTTGGTGATAGGTTTTGCTCCACAAGGTCTCTTCACTGTTGGCGAGTGAGAACTATACAAGATAAGAGAGATAGAAAGCACAAATAGCCTCACTACTCAAACAAAGAGAAGACAAGAAAATGATCAAAGAAATCAAATGACACTCTAAAATATGTGTTAAACTCTAGAGTTTTAATTAATATCACTTTTGGCTTATGCCTTAAGAAGATGTGTGGCTGAAGTTGGCTTGTAGATCAAGTACTAAAAAGTAAGTCTATGGTTGGTTTCAGGTTGTGTTTCAGTGCTATATATATATATATATGTGTGTGTGTGTGTGTGTGTGTGTGTGTGTGTGTGTGTGTGTGTGTGTGTGTGTGTGTGTGTGTGTGTGTATGTATGTATATATATATATATATATGTATGTATATATATATATATATATATATATATATATGTATATATATATATATGTATATATATATATATATATATGTATATATATATATATGTATATATATATATATATATGTATATATATATATATATGTATATATATATATATATATATGTATATATATGTATATATATATGTATGTATATATATATGTATGTATATATATATGTATATATATGTATATATATATATATATATATATGTATATATGTGTGTGTGTGTATGTATATATATGTATATATATATATATATATGTATGTGTGTGTGTGTGTGTGTGTGTGTTGGAATCAATATGTGGTTTGGTATTGAGACCTACCCCCTCACTTCACACACCACAATGATAAGGGTTTTGGGTGCTTAGATAATAAATATTGATATCTAGGGAGTATACTCAACTAGAGATATAAGTTTGTCTTCCCCTTGGTAATGACCTCCAAGTAGGATCATCGAGAAAGGGTAAGGTTACCTCTAGGTGATGAAATCCTAGTCGGGTTTTATCTCAAGTATGTTTGATGTTTAATTGGTGAAATAATTTTGGTTAGGTGTGTGCAACAAATATTGAAGTGACGATAGATTAATTTGTCTTTAAGCTAAGCTATGTGAACTAAAATTTTAATCAATCAATGTATGCAATTAATTTTAAGCCCAAAGAAACTTTTGATTTTGCTAATGAGCAAACAGTAGAGAGAGAATGCATGCCAATAATAACCCAAGTAATGACACAAGGTCCCATTAGGCATGCCAAAAAAATTGAGTTAATTTTTGCTTATTATGGGAAAAGGGGAAAAGAAGAAACTAAGTATGGGTATAGTTGAAAAACCTGATTGATAGTGTGCACATTGAATCAGAAGATTATGAAGATCTCCTCTTTGGCTTGGTAGGATGACTAGTAGATAAGAAAGCATTAAATAAAACTTGTTTTTTAGATAAATATTTGGGTGGATTGCCTAGCGATAGATAGATCTCAAAAGCAAGAGCTTCAATAGGGGCTATTAATCCACACATTTCAAATAATTAAGTTTATAAATAGAAAAGAAAGGTACTTGCATCAATGGATCAAATGGTATTGAAATTGAATACAAGAGTGCTTTCTAAGAAATATGCTATAAATGATTAAATTATTTATAAACTAATTGATACTAGTGATAAGGTGTTGGGGTATGCTTCAAAAAAATTGAAAGGGGTCTGTGAATATGTAGGAACACAAAAATTCAGTTTCATTGGATATAGGTAAGTGAAATTATCTTGCTAGTTTTTTATGCCACAATGATTGTCAATGGTTGGGATGAACATTGATAGTTAAGGTGACCATTGGAGGTCAAGTTTATCATTGATGGTTGGGTAGACTGTCAGTGGTTAAGTCAACCATTAATGGTTACTATGTGAGGATCTAGGTTGAATTGTCAATTGACGAGATCCAAAAGATGAATTTTGAGAGATGGGTAAGGTTTGGGTTGATTACAAAATGGAAATAAAGTAAACAAATGATAAGAAACATGATCCAAAACTTGAAATATTTTTTTAAAATATAATTAAAGAAACAAGAACAACACAATTCAAATAATGTTATCTCTGAGAAGAGATGTTTTATTGATCAAATTTGTAGACCCAAACATATGCCTATCTCTGAGAAGAGATGTCTTATTTCCATTTCAGGTTACATCTTAATTTATACATGTTTTGAAGGTGGGAGGAGGATGTGGAAGGTCACCAATATCGAGGGAGATAGAGTGATTCAACTTTCATGATTTACAACAATACAAAATTTGAGGAATTACTATTTTTAGAAACTTATTATTTTTACACTGCACTACTAAAATTTAAATTTGGGACACTTCCATTGGGTTTTGGGGGTAAAAATCCATTGATCAGAGCTCAATTCAATCTCACAATGTTCCCCTCATTATTATCTTTCCAACGGTTCAAACGATGTGTCAATTGGAGCTACTATGTAAAATTTATGGCTCCCAAAAGTTTTGTCATCAATTGGAGTGGACCTGTCACCTGAATTATCACCTAAATTGTTGCCCGGATCAAAACAAGTAATCATCTTACCAAAAGTCTATTGGGTGGGGGATTCAGGTGGTAGACCTATTGGTAGAATATAACATGATTTTGATAGAGTAACCGTACCTAAAGACTCAGTGGAGAGATGATGAAAAGTTGGCTCTCTGATATGATTAGTAAATTACTGGATTACTGATGTTGGTTGACCTGAAAGAAAGAAACTCCTAGATGCACAAGGCTCTTAATAATAGTTATAGATTTATTTTCACCTCTTTGCTCCTCTCTCTTATAGGCCAAGTGAGAGATTTACAACAATACTTGAACTGGGCTTTTCAAAATTAACTCATCCATGTAATGGATCATAACATGATTTAGATAACTTATATTTAGAAAATCATGGTGGGTGGTTTGCATGTTCTTGGTGAAAGAGATGGACCCTAATCATCGATGGTCGAGTGCCAAGGGGTAAAAAGAGACTAAAAGGTAAGGTTAAGTTAGCTAAGTTAAATTGACTGTGGGTGAGCTTGGTTAAGATTTTGAGGGTTAGATTGGTCCTGAGAGGGTCCCAAGGTGGTCAAGGGCTACTTTGACATTCAAAATTATTGTGTGCATATTTTTGGTGTCTACACTACTCAAAACCTAAGTATTATTATTATTATGCATTCAAACATTTTTTTTGCTTGGTGAGTTTATGTATTAAATCCATTTTGCATAAAATAAGGTTGTATAATGGAAAATAAATAGTCAATATGTAGGTTTTTGGACATTTTGGATTTAATGGAGGCATTATCACTGGTCCAAAGTGAACAAAAATTCAATTTTTAAGGAAAATCTAAGTCAATAAAATACAATATGGGTCCCAACACAAGGTAAAAGTGTACTAAAAAGAGCTAAAATGTATGCATATGGATCAATTGAAATAAATATTGAAAAATGCATAATATAAAACACTCTTATACACAAATTAGGTGTCTACACTTTGAAACCATAGCTCTTATTCACAAACTCAAAAAAATTCTAGAATCTTGGAGTAGCAAAAATATTTATTGTAATAATAGAATAATTTTGAAAAACTTTCAAAAAACACTTATTTTATAGGTCTTATAGATTCATGTCAACACTACTTTAGAAACTTTTCATCAATAATATTCAATGGTAAGCTTCTTTAAAAAAATAGGTAAGTAAAGGTATGCATGTTCATTTATTTAATCTCATTTATCTTATTTTTATTGGCATTTATTATAAATATTTCTTAAAAATATTTTAGGAACTATGTTATTTTTCCAAATAATCATCTTATGCTATATTATTATGACACATGATGAGATTTATGTGGGGCATATGTGTACATCTTATTTTTAGTTAATGAAAAAAATCTATTTATAAGGCTCATTGACACTTTAATAATTTTGAGTGTACATTTTAAGGAGTACCTCAAGATTGGGGTGGGTTGTCTTGTGTAATTTTGTGCGTTTTGGTCATGTTTTACCATTATTAATATTGTCATGGGTATTGTCAAAGAATATAATTATGAATATGACGATGACAATGTTTTATTATTCCTTGATTCATGGGTACTTCACCACCTTGATTTAGATCCTAATGATACTCATTCTTAAAATTATATATCTTTTGTTGATTATTATAACTCGTTATATTGCAATGGTATTATTAGTTAGCTTTTTTAACTAATAATTTATGATTGCAAATGAACACTTTATTTTTATATATTTTATTATTGATTTTTTTATCACACACTTGCTTCTATAAATGTCTTCCTTCTAGTTAGGATTCTTCTATTTTAGTTCCACCCACTTGGGGTCTAGTTTAATTTCGTACTTTCAAATTATAGATGTTTATTGACTTGTTTATGTATTTTATATTGATGTTCATGATTTCACTTGAGATTTCACTATTGTTCCAAAATCACCTTTTCAAATGATTTCATTGTTTTATTTTTCTTCATTAATTTATTTTCACCTTGTTTTTCTCTATTTTATTTGCTAACATGTCATTTTTCTTTCCATTCCATATCCTTCAATTTCATTACTCAAATTTGTATTTGTATTGCAATGATCCTTTTATTCTTTTCAAGTATGATTTTCTATTATTTTTGCTTAGTTTATCCCATAATAAAAGCCCATGACATTTTCTAAATGATGATAGAAAATTTATTTTTGGAAAAAGATGGTAATACAATGAAATATGTTAGAGCTTGTGGGAAATTAGGGATCCCCATTTTTTATTTTTATCTCCTTTCTTAGATTGGTTGGAACCAATTTTCACATGTTTTTCATAGTATTTATATATATATCTTACAGAATTAATTTTCATATATATTTTTAAGTGGTAATTGTAAAATATTGGTACAATATTATTGTGTTAGGGTATAAACTTCATCTTCATGTCATATGACCATAGAAAAAGGCCTTATTTCATTTCATACACACATCATATTAGGTTAGGGTCACATCCCATTTCGCATAGGTAAAAATCTAGGGGTAATATGAGGTATCTCTTTATTTCAATTGAATATTATTTTAGTGATTTTTGATACTATTATCCTTTCACTTTAAATCATGTTTTATGTCTCTGATATATTTTATTTATTGCTTAGTATCTTATGTACAGGGTGTGTTTTCACGTAATGACATTTTTTCATATATATGATGTGTTACATTCTTAACATAACTCATACTAATATATATACTTATCCATGTCTTTGATAGACAATATACATGACTCTATGTTGTTTATATGCCTTATGTATGCTTCATGCTTTCATACTGCATGCCATGTTTTTTCTTAAAATGACTTCTTTGTGTTTTTCATATATTTGACATGGTTTTTATTATAATATGTGTGATGTGTATATTATGTGTTTGATCTGATTTCATTATATTATGTGCCTTTTTAGTCACATAAAATGTCCCTTGAGTGCAATGAGTGTCACTTAAGACCACCCTATCCCTAGCTTAGTTGGAGACCTATCTTAGGGCCTCTTTTGATCCTTATCTAGATTTTGTGTGGGTTTAACCCATCCTTAAATGTAATAAAAGAAGTATCAAACCATCTCCTAGGCATCCAAGCCCATAGTGCACCAAATTTTTACACGTGGACATTAGCACAACCCTTTGGACACTATCACATTGTACTAGTGACTAGTAGACTGCACTACTATCCATTACCTTTTTTATCTTCTAATGGACATATTTCCATTTCTCAATACACCTTAGGATCAGACTAGACATATTCCACACCCTAAAAAGCACTAGATTAGTATATATATACACCAATTTTATCCCTTCACCCACTAGATACAAACAGATACAAATACACACAAACAAGCTCAAAAATAGGTTCTATAAATCAAGGCTATTGATCCATATTTTTTCCATATTTATACATAAAACCATCTAAAATATACTAGATCTCAAAATACTAAAATTTCTAGTCTCAAGTCACACTCAAAACACTCAAATCAACACTAGTATTAGCATTCACTTGCACTTATACTATGCACTTAGGTGGGAGAACTACATTGGGCTTGATCCACTCTCGAGGTGTTAGTATGTAGGCAACTCTCAACATAACGGGGTGTTGAGGTCATGTCCAATCTATCCAGCTAAAATCAAACTTTTGCTACATATGCTCTTCAAACACCCTAATAACATGGAGAGATAGGGTTTCACTTCCAAATCAGTCAAGTACAATGATCCAATACTTAGGCACATAGGTGCAGGCATCTTGAACTCATGTGAAGGTCCACTCAAAATCTCATATTCTCTACCTGTAAGGGACACTTCCAGTCTTTGTAATAGTCTCTAACCTGTCAACTATCAATCTAAATCATTTTCCAACTAAGTATATCTTTGTGTAGTTCATTAATAATTTTAGAATAATTAGATTAGGTTAATTATTATACAAACTAGTGGCTATAATTATTGTATTTTTATTTCCTAATTTTAATATTCTAGACCCTTAACAACCTAGGGTTTTAAACTCCATAATCCCCTTAAAATTTAAATCATTTGGTGAACCCGAGTGTAGTTAAATTTTATCATACATACATGCTTCACTTACTCTCTTTAAGGGTTCACAAATTCTTATAGGACTTAGGTCCATCACATAGATCCAAATTTGATACTATCTACCCATTGGGGGCACATACATAGATACATAGATTCAACATTGATACATTTACCCATTGGGGGTATCCTATACACAACTTTTGCTTTACTAGGTTATAGCATTACATACTAAACATATTTTTTGTCGACTACTACTACTCTAGACTCAGCTTATGTACATTTTTACTTTTATACAAATTTGTACCACATGTTCATGCATACTTTCATTTCTAGTTTTCCTAGTTTAGATTTGATTGTGTCTTTTTGCTTCTACATCTATTTGATGGCATTTGAATATGTTGTTATTCTATGGCTCTACTCTAATTCCTTTCATTATGTGTATACTTTGGACATGTGTCCATGTCATTTTGTGTGCCTTCTTGATTGTGTATCTATATATTTGAACATGTCCTTCCATTGGATCTAAACCAACCTTTCTTGTTGTATGCATATGTGGACATTTAAACATGTCCATGTATGTTTTCTCTTTCTCAGACTTAGTGACATATGCCCATGTCCATTGTATTATGTCTCCTTGGCCTACCTCAGTTGCCTCATGTGTTTGTATGTATGCTTTCATGTATGTGTCATGGCCATGACACTTGTCTATTGCTTGTTACACTTACACTCAATTTTTAATGCCATGAGGGACCTCATGCATATCACCTTCCTTATTGGGTGCCTTGAGGGATATCATGCCCCATCTCCCTAGGTAGTTACATAAAATATACTTAGATTTGTTTCTTATATGCATGCTTACATTGCTACATCTATCTTGACAACCTTGTGAATGTTATATCTAACATACATTTTACATTGTCAACCTAGCTCAATTAATTTTACATTTTGTTGTCATGAATACACATTATATTGGTTTATAATGCAAATATCTTATATTTTCATTCTAACACACATGATGGAGGGATTATTGTTAAGACATTTATTGCATAGGTTCAACAACTCCCCTAAAAAGAGTGGGGCATTCATATGAGTTTGTCACATCGATTAGGTGATCTAAGTACACTCAAAACATAGTTTTTAGCACACAGACATAGATTACATAGCTTAAAATTAGGAAAACATAGTGGTATTTAGTAAGACAAAGATTAATTTTAGTTTGGCATAGAAAAATCATAAGACACTAGCATGACACAGAAGACACTAGCACATTGTGCTACTATCCAAGGGATTATGATACTATCTAATATCCCTAGAAATAGGAAAATATGGATTAGCTAGAAAGTTACAAAATTTATAGTTCTAGTTTGTATAGTATCATTCATAGATTGTCAATTATGCTTAGTTCATTCTTATTTTTACACATAATCATACTAGTTTGTTCAAATTAGGGGAATCATGTGTGGCATGATCACTCCCACTTTAGTTTTAGATATGCTCAGATACATATTACTATAACTCAGTCCAGAAGCCATATGCATAGATATCAGAATTGGAGGCATGTACATGACATATTATTTCCACATGATCATTTTTGACATTAGTACTCCTAGATGGAATGACATCTCCATGTCATTTTCCACATTATTAATCCAGACACCATTTACACTAGTTTTATAATATATTGATGCCTTATTACATCTTCAATGGTTGGTATTATCAAGTAGTCCCTGAGCTACATACCCAAGTGCTTGAGAGGCCCCTAAGCTAATTTTCATTTCAAAGTTTTCAAGTGGCTCCAGAGCCATCCTATACAATTTTAGTTACATCACTCAATTTTAGTTACATCATACAATTTCAATCACATATGCATATACTACACATGGGTAGGAAATTATGGAGTTATAGCCTACTTGATTTATTGATCCACCTACATAGGAAGGTTGGACAATACATCAGTACAATCCAAGTTATTCATAGTTCATGATCCACCAAGTAGGGGTGGGAGATGATGGATTCAAAAATAGATTGAGTTCTTGAGCCACCCACACATGGGGATTGATCAATCCATCAACTCAGTGTAATGTATTCAATAATTTGATCAAGAGATTAAGTTATTAAGCCACCCACACACACAAAATGTCACTAGGTTTTTGCATTAGTTCACATATCCACTGAGGTGTATGCATTAATTTCCTCTCTCTCTCTCTTATCTTTTTACTCAGTCTTATCTTTGATTTGATATTTCTTAAGGACTAATTCATTCATGTTTCATTTATAGGATAAGTAATGGAGCATGATTTATAAACTCAAACTTATAATCATGAGCTTTGCCTCACAGGTAAGTCTGCGTATGCTTCTTTTTCCTTTATTCTAGTCATTTCTCTTTGATGCATTTCTAGAATAAAAGAGTGATAAATGTAGTCACATAAAATGCCAATTGAGTGAAATGAATGTCACTTGAGACCACCTTATTCCTAGATTATCCCTAGACCTATATTAGGTCCTCTTTTGATCCTTATTCAAATTTTGTGCAAGTCTAAACCATCCTCAAATGTATCAAAAGTAGTCCCAAACCATCTCCTAGGAATTCAAGCCCTTGGTGCACAAGATTCTACCGCCTAGACACTAGTGCAACCCTTTGGACACTAGTGTACTATGCTAGTGACCAAGGGACTATTTTATTATCACTTACCTTTTTCTCCTCCAATCGACATATTTCCTTTTATCAAGACACCTTAGAGTTGGCCTAGACCTATTCCACATCAGTATATATACACCAATTTTATCCCTTTACCCACCAGATGGAAATTAGATGGAAATACACACAAATGAGTTCAAAAACAAGTTGTGAAAATCAAGGTTATTGATCCTTATTATGCCCTACTTTTGCATATAACCATCTATAATATCCCATATCTTACAATACTCATATTTTTTAGTCTTAAGTCACACTCAAAAAACTCAAATTGGTACTCATATTAGCATTCACTTACATTTTCACAAAGTACTTAGGCAAGAGAACTACATTAGGCTTGATCCCCTCTCAAGGTATTGGTGTGTAGGCAACTCTCAACATAATAGGGTGTTGAGGTCACATCCAACCTATCTAGATAACATCACATTTTTATTCTTGTGTTCTTCAAATACCCTAACAACATAGAGATATAGGGTTTTGATTATAAATCAATCAAATACAATGATAAATAACTTAGGAACATAGGCATAGGCATCTCTAACTTTGGCAAAGGTCCACTCAAAATCTCATAGTCTCTACCTGCAAGGGACACTTCCATGTCTCAGAGGAAACTAGGGCAGTGCACTACTATCCATAGGACTATGCTATTGTCTAAGAGGATTTTTGACTTTAGATTAATTTTTATGACACCCTACCCAATATTTATATCATTTTCTAGCCTATCAACTATCTATCTCAGTTATTTTCCATTTAAATACATCTTTGTGTAATTTATTTCTATTTTTAGAATAATCAGATTAGGTCAATTATTGTACAAATTAGTGGATATAATTATTTCATATTTATTCCCTAATTTTAATATCCATACCCTTAAGATCATATAGTTTTAAACTCCATAATCCCCTTAAAATTTAAATCAGTCTTCTACATGTTTTTTGGGGCTCCAATATCTAAATTATTTCCTCTAAACTTAATCATATATGTGACATGTCCTATATTAAGATTATTTGTCTGCTAGGACTCCAATGTCTAAAATTAAAATTATTGTTTTGTGCCTTGTCATATAATTGAAAATATGTCTTATATTATGATTATATTATTGATGTGTTTGGTGTGTTTTATGGTGCCATTATTTATATCATGCACAATGTCTTTACCACTTTCCTAGGTTTTCATGATCAATAACATGCATGCATTGGGGGGAAACTCATTATACTAATAATTTAATGGCTATATCTTATGATGATAACAATGCCATCTTTATTATCTCTTACGCCCACATGGGAAATTCATTCATAACTGAGACTCTACCAAGATTATATATTTTTATGTTATACATTAATGATTTCATATTTTTATTTTGTATATGGTGTGTTTATCCCAAATCTCACTAGGGGGCTTTTATCCCCCTCATCATATTAAGATACATGTTATTGGGGCATGAACATCACTACATTGAAATTTTGGTAACTCATATTCATTTAGTTTCTCATATAAGGGGATGTGTTTAAGACTTAAATCATTTTTATTATTGTTCTTATTACTAATAATTGTACTTTGAATTTTACTCAAGGAATGATATAGGAATGAAGATTACTTTTTTTTTAGGTATCTAAATCCATTCCAATTTTTGTCAGAATCAAGTATATTATTTTCAATTTTTAATATATTATTATTATTTGGCACTTACCCATGTGTGTATAAAATGAAATAATGTTTTTCCAGATTCCCAAGTACATTTGATTTGTTTCTAGAGCTATAGATGGACAAAAATAGGATGATCTTAGGATCAGTGGTGTGGTCCCTTATGGATCTTTATCATATGATCCTTGTTCCATTTTTTAGTTTTTTAAAAATGTTGGATGTTAGTTTGGGTGCCAAAAGGGTTTTAATATGAATTCAATTTTTTTAAAATAAGCATGGGTTCTAAGTAATTATCAATAAGGAGAATAAAGAAGCAATCAATAATAAATTCATTTATGAATAAGGATAATAAAGAATCAATCTATAAAAAGTTCATTTATCAATAAATATCAAATGAAGAAGCAAATAATAAGTACACTAAGTATTTTATAGAGAAAATTTTAAACTCTTATAATTATTGTAAAGGAAATCAAGAAATCATAAGAGCATTCATTGAAGCGCACAAGTTTATGTTCAAGCACACACCATAAGACATTGGTTTTCATGAGATTAGAGATTCTCCAATCATTTAATTTTTATTGTTTTTGATATATTCATTGTCTACAGGCCTCGTAAATATCAAGATAATTCAAATCTTCTCTGGATTATTAGAGGCTCCAAAAAATATTTTGTTTTCCTTAAGTTTTCAAACATTATTGTTAAGGATAGAAGTAGAATTATATTTTTCAAGTTATTAGATTCAAAGTGTGGGATTAAGACCAAGATTAAGATACCATATTTATCAACATATATTTGGCAGGTCTACAAATTTGTCTAGAGAAACAAAATACTTTGGATTTTAGATGGAGTGGAGAGAATGGTCTTGGTAGACTTCTATTCAAAATATTGTAGTTCAATTAGTAAATTAAGGTTTCAAACTATCTATCAAGATAAAAATTTTAGGAGATACCTAAAATAATAATATTGGGTTCACATTCCACCTTTGAAAAAGTGGATACTCCTTAGTCTTTGGCACTAAGCTTAAGATGTTTGATTATTATATGTTGGGTATACATATAGAAAATTTAGAAAAAAAACTACATTGTTGTATAATATACAAATTTTTGAAAGCAAGTTAAAATATTCAATTGGATGTCTAATGAGAGTCACAGTGAAGAAAGAAAGCAATTCATGGAAGCAAATATAATATTGGAGGAATTAGGCATGTATTTTTCAGTTTCTAGTTGCATTGTAAACTCTCTTACAAATGAAATTACAATTACAACAACCATGGTTATGTTTAGAGGTTAGATGAAGGTTTTTTCTTAATGTTACAACCTTGTTGCTATGAGAAAAACTAAAAAGTTATTTATTGATTCTATCACCATATTTACACTTTTTCTTAGATACATAGCACAATATCTATTAGTTTTTTTTTTTTTTTAATGTTTTTATGGATAGTCTAAAATTAAAAAACATTTGGTTGGAATTCATGACCCAAAATCAATAGTAGGAAAACTTCATGGAAATAAAAAAGCATCCCTTAGAATATAAGATTGTTAGTTTGGAAAGACTAGGAAGTGAAACCCTCATAACCAACCTTCAACACAACATTCATCAAAAAATCCTTACTAGCACAAAAAAGCCAAGCAAGTGGGAAAAAATCCTTTAAATAAGGAAACTACTCAAACCCTAACATGAGGATGATGAAAGAAATTATATAAGTGCAAAGAAGTGATGCCTTCAAGATAGGTGAAGTCACAATGAAGACAATTTTTTGCATTGTAAAAACATGAGGAATACACTACCAAACACAATTAAACAAAGCAATAGAACCATCACATGAAACTACATCCACCACCATTGTAGAAGCTAATATGTGATTACGACAAGCAACAATCAAACCACCATTGTCAATGTCCAAACGCTTAAGGTAGAATAGAAAAACCATCGCCAAAACATATTATAAAAGCCACCATGGGATATGTTAGAGGTGACACAGAAGTCTTACTCTCTTCCTAGTCTACAACACCTCAATAGCCACATTCATGTGAAGCAAAAACTCAACCAAAAATTTTATGTAAAACAACAAGGATACCACAAATGGATCATCTTTCATCTAACCTATTTATGTTATATTTTTTAAATGTAAGATACAATTCTTTTTTGAAGGACTATATAAATATAAACATTTAGGTGACCATCAATAATTTAAAATAATCACAAGTAATATTTATTTAGTATTTATTTCTTTCTGATTTTATTCTTAACCCCTAGTTAATTAACCTTTTATTTACCTCGCCTCTAAGTTCACACTTGTATGTGTTTATTAATTCAAACTTATGTACGATCAAAGATGAGAGTCCATTGTTGCCACATCATTTTTGAAACATATCTATTTTTAATTTGAGTTCTTTTTATCTTAATTTGACAGTGGTGTATTTTTTCGTATCGTATGTATGTTTATATTTTTTTATCTTTTAAAATATAAATATATATTTTCAACAAAAATTTAGATATTGTTTCTATGATGTATGCATAAAATTTGGGATTCCTTTTGCATATATGTTGGCCAATTTTGTCATGCCACCTTTTTGAAATAAATAATAATCTAATAATAATTTATTCAGATTTCCAAAAAAGTACTTTAAGTTATAACTTTAGAAAAATGACACTTATTAATTAGTATTGAGTGGGGTCAAAAGCGATTAATGCATACATGGCCAAAAGTAATTAACATTCATAAGTTGAAAAATATGAATATTAAATTAAATATTAATTATAATTACTTTAGAGTTTGGGTGAATTAAAAAATGAATCTTATATAAGAACAAAAGGGGCAATGAATAATGATTTATTAATTATTAAACTTTTGACAATTCATGACTAAATTTCAAATTCATTGAACTTATGATCGAGGATGAAAAATTTCATTGCAGTTGGATCAGAAGATGTAACCCCTCCAATCCATTTTGGTAGCTCTATAAAGGGGTTACAAATGATTTACACATGTGGTTGTTCACATGCAATAAAAAAGGGGTTTTTGCAATGCTTTGGAGCAAATAACAATAGTTTTCTCAACAAAATGAGGGTTGTACAATTATGTTTTGGTCCATTTGGACTAGCACCGCCCTTAGTAGCCTCCATTATGGCTGGCATCACCTTTTTTGTAGCACCCTTCCTCCCAAGAATAATTTTCAACCCTAGATAAGTATCCAGTAGTCTTACGTCACACTTGCAGGTCTGTCATATCAGAATAATTACCATAGCACAACAAACAAATACAATAAGGGGTATGTATTATTTGTAATCATTGATATTTATGCAAATTCAATAGGGTTGATCCAATTGATTGTAATCAGTAGTTGGTTATTATATTTGATGTTGCATGTAATATTTAATATTCAATTGACTGAAATTAAGGAGGGGTAGTTGGAAATCCTATTGCATGTATTGTTTTATTTATTTATTATTTGGTTATCTTGGTGAAAGACACATATTTTTTGCCTTTACTATTACTAGTGACATTAACAGATTTAATAGGGGTTCTAATTTCTTCAAGGGGGTGTTGAATTTATTTCTTCTAAGGGAAATTTATTTCTTTTAAAGAAAATTTGAATTATTTTATAAGGGTTTTTACAAGAAATTAAAAAATATATATATTTATCCAAAAAGGGACATTTAAGTGGTATCAAAGCCATTTTCTTTCCAACCTTTGAACCAAGGGGTCACTACAGAAGGATATTAAGGCAAGTTTTGAGTTATACAAAACTCTTCGAACACAGATTCAAACATATATCTCTTTTATAGACTTTATGGAGTTGGCGTCATGGAATGGAAAAGGGCACTATGAGAAAGTATGGTCAGATAAAGGGAAGAGAGATTCAAGGTCTGAACCTCAAAACCCTACTGAGGAGCAAAAGGAACTCCACATGTAAGTTGAAGGTAAAAATCTTTTATCAGAAAAAGATATTTCATTGACTTCTAAAATTGACTATGAGCGAAAAGTTTGTATTAATAAATTCAAAGAGGAACATATATCACTTGTTGAATGCAAAATTCTAAAAGATGTTCCAGTAATTTCTAGGGGTATCTACAAAACACCTCTGTAGATCAGTAAAACCCCATTATGCTCCCAAGAAAAGAGGCATGAACTATTTAATAGAAATTCAAAGTTCATAATTGTTAACAAGTCATGAAGGGGTCAGATATCTCAGCTGCAAGACACAGATAAACAACTTCAACAACAAAGCATTCATATCAACAAGGTTTGGTTCGTGCATGGGAACTAAAAAAGGTATGCCAGAACAATCAGTTATTATTTTCCAGTAATTTAAATACGATTTTTTGGTTAATGCCACATTTTTGAATCTTCAATATAGTAGAGTTGATGTAAATGTCTAGAAGGCATTGAAAGGAGAAGTTCATATGAATATCAGAGTAGTGTGGTACAAGCCATTTATATCTCCAAGAGGAATGGAAGTGACAAAAAAATTGGTTTGAGATCTTGATATTTATTTACATGATTGTTTAGGTATTGCTTGAGGATAAGCAATGTTGAGAAGGGTGAACTGTCATGTCCCCTTTTTGAAATAATTAATAGTCTAATAATAATTTATTAAGTTGTCCATAAAGTTATTTTAAATTATAACTTTAGAAAAATAACACTTATTAATAATTATTGAGTGAGGCCAAAAGCAAATAATACATACATGGCCAAAAAGTAATTAATATTCATAAGTTGAAAAAAATGAATATTAAATTAAAAAGTAATTTTAATTAATTTAGGGTTTGGGTGAACTGAAAAGTGAATCTTATATAAGGAAAAAAGGGGCAATTAATATGATTTATTGATTATTAAACTTTTGACACTTCACAACTGAATTCCAAATTCATTCAACTTCTGCTTAAGAATGAAAAACTTGATTGCAGTAGGATCACAAGACAAAATCCCTCTGGTCCATTTTGGTAGCTCCATACAAGGGTTACCAATGATTTACATAGTTGTTACATGCAATCAAAAAATAGGGTTTTAGCAAATTTTTGGAGCAAATAAAAATAATTTTCTCAGCAACGTGAGGGTTGTATAATTAGGGTTTAGTCCACTGGGACTAGTGCCACCCTTGTCAGTATCCATTATGGAGGGCATCACCTTTGTTTGAGGTGCCCTTCGTCCCAACAATAGTATGCAGCGCCAACGCTACATAGACAACTGAAGTCCTGCATCACATTTGTAGGTCTGTCATATCAGAATAATTACTACATCACAACAAACAAAGACAATAAGTGGTATTTATCATTTGTAATCATTGATATTTGTGCAAATTCAGTAAAGTTTGATCCAGTAATCATTAGTGGGTTATTCATATTTGTTGTTGCATGTAATATTTAGTATTCAATTGACTAAAATTAAGGAGGGGTGTGGTTGGAAATCCTATTGCATGTCATGTTATATTCATTTATTATTTTGTTATCTTGATGAAAGACAATTTTTTGTGCCTCTACTATTACTCGGTGACATTAACAGATTTAACGGGGTTGTAATTTTTTTATGAAGATTTTGATTTATATGACTCGAGGGTTTTAGTTTCTTCAAAAAACGTTGATTTTTTTTTTTTAAAAAGAGCCAGAGGCATCGCTTAATAGCGAATGCTACGTAGTTTTCTTTAACCTTAAATTTTTGGTTTAAATTAAGATTTAGAAATAAAAAATACTTGAAATAAATTAGTGCATTATATTTCAAAAGCAAATTATTGAGTAGGAAGGTAGAAAAAAAAATTATAATGTTAAATGTGCACACATAAGATGTTAATTGTAATTCTTTTGGCTTTGTTGTTCTAAAGCGCGATGCTTATTAAGGGTCATTTTTTGATGAATTTATTTTTTGTAACACAAATTTGATTCTTCTAAAAAAAATCTGAATTATTTTATAACGGTTTTATAAAAAATCTAAAATTATTAATATTTATTCAAAAAAATATAGTTCAAATTCAAAATAGATTAGAAGGAAAAAAAAAAAAAAAATGATTGGAACTTCTCAATTACAAAATATTTCATTTAAAAACCAATAAAGTTACCTTGATAAAGGCAATAGTCAAAATTTAAAGGACTTATTATTTTTGACCTGCAATCCAATCCAACTGTTGAAAGAGGGGTTATTGTGAGCTTGCAGCCTCGTTTGGTACATAACATCACAAACACTTTTGTCTCTATACAAGTTTCTTTCTACATCATGTCCATTCGCTCCTCCTTGTATGGCATGGAGATGCTCGTCCTCATCCAATCTGATTAATTACACTACAATCATTTATTTATTTCTTCAATATGTTAAATTTATGAAAACAATTCAAATAACCTACCCATTACAAGGCTCAACATGCACTTGCACTTGTTCAGCTTCAACTTTCTGCTTTCCAACTTCAGTTTGGCGTAACTTTTGTTTCCATGTTTTGGCAGGGCCCAATTTCTGTTTGCTATTGCTATTCAAACCCCACAAAGGAAAAAGAAAAAACAAAAAAACAAAGGTTTAGGGCTATTGCTATTCAAACTCTCTATTAGCTCAAATTTGCATTTCCACTGTGTAGTTTGAGTGAGAATGAATTTCATGAAAGGAAAAACTTTTCTTACCTGTCATCTGGAATTTTGTTTTTGTTTTTGTTTTTGCGCTGCTGTTGGAGGATTTGACATTTTTTACCGAGATCAATGTGTTTCTGGCACATTTTGGATCCAGGAACAGGATCCAGTTGGCACTGGGAATTGATTCCCCCAATTTTGGAGCATTTAGTGGGATCTCTCACATACATTCGCCCTGTCTTGGCTCCTATGCTTACACTCATCTCCTTCCCTTCATGGTTTACCTGCACCGCACTTCTCTTCTTTCCCATTCTCTCACTACTCATTTCTTTTTCTCAAACCGGAAAACCTATTTATTTATTTATTTATTTTACCTTCTCGTTATTTAAGCGACCGACTGTTGTGAATGCATGCATTTCTTTTCCTATTTTTTATACGGTGATCGTTAAGAAGCGCACACATGCGTTTATTTATGGATCCATAAAAAATATTAATAATTATTATTAAATAAATATTTTATTATTTTTTTTATCATCTAAATAATAATATTAAGTGTACGTCATTTCTTTTCTATTTTATAATAACAATTAAAAAATAACTTTTTTTATTTATATATACTAAGATTTTATTAATCTTAAAACTTCTTTTTAAAATATTTCTTTTATAAAACAAATAATATAAATTATTTTATTTTAAAATTTAAATATTTTTATATAAAATCTTTTTTTCT